>PYDT01001326.1:0-2500 GCA_004837865.1 Musa balbisiana
ACCTATTTTCTTGTTGTCTTGTGATTCCTTCTATTTGATTCCTTATTGTGATTGTCTTATCAGCAAGATCTTTCATTTTTTTTTTTTTTTTTTTTTTTTTTTTTTTTTTTTTTTTTTTTTTTTTTTTTTTTTTTTTTTTTTTTTTTTTTTTTTTTTTTTTTTTTTTTTTTTTTTTTTTTTTTTTTTTTTTTTTTTTTTTTTTTTTTTTTTTTTTTTTTTTTTTTTTTTTTTTTTTTTTTTTTTTTTTTTTTTTTTTTTTTTTTTTTTTTTTTTTTTTTTTTTTTTTTTTTTTTTTTTTTTTTTTTTTTTTTTTTTTTTTTTTTTTTTTTTTTTTTTTTTTTTTTTTTTTTTTTTTTTTTTTTTTTTTCTCCTCGTCTTTTTTTTTTTTTTTTTTTTTTTTTTTTTTTTTTTTTTTTTTTTTTTTTTTTTTTTTTTTTTTTTTTTTTTTTTTTTTTTTTTTTTTTTTTTTTTTTTTTTTTTCTCCTCGTCTTTTTTTTTCCCAGTGTTTGTCTCTTCCTCTTCCTCCTCAAAGTCGGAAGTTTCGGATTCTGGGTTTCCCCCCACGGAATTCCTAAAAATAAGATTAATTATTCGATATCTATATCTATCAAAAAAAGAAAAAAAAAAGAATCTATCAAAAAAAGAAAAAAAAAAGAATCTATCAAAAAAAGAAAAAAAAAAGACTTTGTCTATTCGATCCAAAAAAAGCGGGGAATGAACATTTGTTTGAAATATTTCCCAAATAACTGTTTTACGTCTTTGAGCACGCATGGATCCTTGGATTATACCCCGATTAAAATCTGGTTGTTGCGAATAACGTATCAAAGCCACCTCTTCTGCTTCTGCTTGATCAATATTATCAGTATCGGTATCCGGATCCGGATTGTTATCAGTATAGATCACCACCCGTTTCGCTTTTCTTGAACTAATTTCATAATCTTCCTTCTGTTCTTCTCCATTTTCTTGATCCAGTCCTTCTAATTCATCGGTCAATTTGTATGACCGTCGAGGAACCTTTTTACTGATTTCTTCTATTCCAATGGATTTTTTTTCAGTTGTTGTTTGATCATTTGGATTGGTTGTAATTATGTCGAATACAAATCTCAAGGATTTTGCTTTACTTTCTGAATTAATTCTTCTTCTTCTTCTTCTTCTTCTTCTTCTTCTTCTTCTTCTTCTTCTTCTTCTTCTTCTTCTTCTTCTTCTTCTTCTTCTTCTGTAGAAGTAATTAAATCATTCATGATTGTATGTGAATAGAATTTTTTTATTGTTCCACGATACGGTCCGTTCAAAAAAGGATCATACGCTTTTGGCAAGTATTCTTGCTCATTCTCATCGTTGCATAATCTGGTCCTTTTTTCAAGTATATCTAGAGCAAGAGATATCCTTTCTTCTTCTTCTAGAGTTTTTATTCGACTTATCAATTCATTGCTCAAGTTGTATTTTTTTTGCTCATTGGTAGAAACCCAATAATCATATAGGTCTTCATGGGAAAATTTTTCTGTCATGTACAAAGACATTTTGCGTTCTATCATTTCCGAAAAAGTTGATAAACTAGGCGGATATGTAAAAGATATTATTTGTTTTCCATCACTTGAACACGTATAAAAAAATATTGTGACATTTCATTTTGTACACTATTTTCAAATCGATTATTTTTTTTGCTCATTGGTAGAAACCCAATAATCATATAGGTCTTCATGGGAAAATTTTTCTGTCATGTACAAAGACATTTTGCGTTCTATCATTTCCGAAAAAGTTGATAAACTAGGCGGATATGTAAAAGATATTATTTGTTTTCCATCACTTGAACACGTATAAAAAAATATTGTGACATTTCATTTTGTACACTATTTTCAAATCGATTATTTTTTTTTTTTTTTTTTTTTTTTTTTTTTTTTTTTTTTTTTTTTTTTTTTTTTTTTTTTTTTTTTTTTTTTTTTTTTTTTTTTTTTTTTTTTTTTTTTTTTTTTTTTTTTTTTTTTTTTTTTTTTTTTTTTTTTTTTTTTTTTTTTTTTTTTTTTTTTTTTTTTTTTTTTTTTTTTTTTTTTTTTTTTTTTTTTTTTTTTTTCTCCTCGTCTTTTTTTTTTTTCTCCTCGTCTTTTTTTTTCCCAGTGTTTGTCTCTTCCTCTTCCTCCTCAAAGTCGGAAGTTTCGGATTCTGGGTTTCCCCCCACGGAATTCCTAAAAATAAGATTAATTATTCGATATCTATATCTATCAAAAAAAGAAAAAAAAAAGAATCTATCAAAAAAAGAAAAAAAAAAGACTTTGTCTATTCGATCCAAAAAAAGCGGGGAATGAACATTTGTTTGAAATATTTCCCAAATAACTGTTTTACGTCTTTGAGCACGCATGGATCCTTGGATTATACCCCGATTAAAATCTGGTTGTTGCGAATAACGTATCAAAGCCACCTCTTCTGCTTCTGCTTGATCAATATTATCAGTATCGGTATCCGGATCCGGATTGTTATCAGTATAGATCACCACCCGTTTCGC
>PYDT01001326.1:7500-32305 GCA_004837865.1 Musa balbisiana
GATACTGTGTTTTTGGTAACAGTCGCCCGGCCTGGGTCCTGCGCCCCCTTTGTGAGAGGCAACACCCTCTCCCGAAGTTTAACGGGTCTTTTTGTTGCCGATTCGTAGAAGAAAGTTTGTCTCGCGCCCCTAGTTATTTCGCTACCTACCCCCCATGTTCGGTTTCGGGTACAGTACCCTTTTGTTGAGGTCGTTCGAGCTTTTCCTGGGAGTAGGCATGGGTTACTTCCGCGCCGTAGCGCCCTGGTACTCGGACTTGGCTCGGCCTTCCTCTACCCCTTCTTACCCTGAAAAAGCAGGTCCCCTTGCTTCCTTGAACCGAATACCAATCCTTCGGCTACCTAGCCTCCCCCCCACCCCCTCCGTCCACTCTCGGGACCCCACATGGTCTACCGGAATATTCAACGGTTGTCCATCGACACGCTCCTTCGGCCTTATCTTGGCCCTGACTCCCCTCCGTTGACGAACCTTCGGGAGCCCTTAGGTTTTTCGGGGCTTGGATTCTCACCAATGGTTTGCGTTAACTCAAGCCGACATCCACTTCCGCTTCGTCCACACCTTGCTTGCTCGTGCTCGCTCTAGCGCGGACGCCCCCTACGGGATGCTTTTACAACCCACAGCTTCGGCAGATTCGCTTAGCCCCGTTCGTCTTCGCGCAAGAGCGCTCGTCAGTGCCATTACGCACTCTTTCAGGGTGTCTGCTTCAGAGCAAAGCTCCTGGCTGTCTCTGCACCCCTACCTCCTTTATCACTGAGCGGTCTTTAGGGGCCTTACGGGTGATCCGGGCTGTGTCCCTCTCGACGATGAGCTTTCCCCCATCTCTCACTGGCCGACCTTGACCCTCTTATTTGTGGGTCATATCTTATTCAGAGTTTGCCTCGTTTGGTTACCGCTCTCGCGGCGGCCCGCCACCGAAACGTGCTTTACCCCTACTTCCATGTCAACTGCTGACGCCCACGCATGTCGGGGAGACCGCTTAGCTCTGGGTTCGAGTGGCATTTCACCACCCTACCACAACTAATCCGCTGATTCCTTTCAACATCAGTCGGTTCGGACCTCCACTTATTTTCCCCACGCTTCATCCTGGTCATGGATAGATCACCCCTGTTCGGGTCCATAAGCAGTGACAATCGCCCTATGAAGATCGCTTCGCTACGGCTCCGGTGGGTTACCCTACCAGCCACTGCATATGAGTCGCCGGCTCATTCTTCAACAGGCACGCGGTCAGAAATCCCATTCTCCTCCCACTGCTTGGGAGCTCACGCGTTTAAGGTTTATTCCCCCCGATGGGGGTTCTTTTCACCTTCCTCACGGACCTTTTTTTTTGTAAACTGCTATCGGGAACCCAGGAGTATTAGCCTTGCAGGGGTCCTTGATGATTCCACACGGGAATTCCACGTGCCCAGCTACCTCGGGTCAGAGCGTAAGTAGTGATGCTTTGGCTACTGGACTTTCGCCTCTAGGGGCAGAATCATTCACCGCTTCGCTAGCAGCACGACGCCTGTAATTGCTCTACCACACCCGTTTTCACGGTTTAGGCGCTCCCATTGCGCTCGCCGTACTACGGAATCGCTTTGGCTTTCTTTTCCTATGGCTACTAAGATGGTTTCAGTTCGCCAGGTTTGTCCTCTGCCTGCCCATGGATTCAGACAGACCAGTTACGAAAGGTTGACTATTCGGGAATCGTCGGTCTATGCTTATTTTCAACTCCCCGAAGATTTCGTCGTTGCTACGGCCCTTCCTCGTCTCGGGTGCCTAGGGATCCACCGTAGCCTTCCTCGTTTGAACCCGCCATTAACGTTAAGTATGCCATCCTAGGTGCTGCTAAATAGAAGGACTTATCAACGTCCATGAATGATAAATCATTAAATAGAACCGCCGAATGGGTTATTCATAGTATCAGCTAAGTTCACGGGCTGGAGAGAAGCGGACTCGAACCGCTGACATCCGCCACAGGGTAAACAACCGCCTCCCTCAGGCATCCCCGACTAATTCTACCATAGAGGCCAACGATAGACAAAAACTCCCCCCGAACAAAGCTTACAACTGTTCACTCGTACTGTGCTCTCAAAGAGCAACTCTTCTCAAAATCTCAAAAGTGCTCGTTGGAATCCCATTCTAAGGAATATTGTGGTTCGGAGAATCCAGCTAAGGAGAACCAGAACGGAGAAAGCTCTCCACCTTTTTTCCGCCCGATCTTTGGTTTAAAGAATTGCTGGTTTTAAGAAGAGTGATTGCCCTTCCCGACCCTTACTGCCCAACCGAGAGCGGACAGCTAATGCGTCACTTATTGAAACAGGGTCTATGGTCGGTCCGTGACCCCTGGAGCCGAAGGAGTCCTTGGGGTGATCTCGTAGTTCCTACGGGGTGGAGACGATGGGGTCGGTCCAGGGATTTTCCTTCCTTTGGCCACATTTCGCTCAAAGGGTTGAAGGAGCGATAGTGCATCAAGCTATTCGCAAGGGCCAACTTGATCCTCTTCCCAGGTGATCCCAGATGAGGGAACCCTAGGAGAGCGCCGACTCCAACTATCGTCATTGTAGATCCATACTAGATCTGACCAACTGCCCCATCTACATCCTCTACGTTTCTTGCCAGCCCATCCTTTTGTCTCAGTAGCGTCTTTCGTGGCATGTTTCGGTCCTCTTCCCCATGACTTGAGGAAAAAAGTGTGAGCCACAGGTTCAGGTACAAGATACTATCATTACCGCCTGGACAATTAGACATCCAACCCGTATCGCAACGACCCAATTGCAAGCGCGGAGCTTACCAACTGAGCTTATCCCCCGAGCCAGTGGGAGTATGCATGAAATGAGTCAGATGCTTCTCTATTCTTTCCCTGGCGCAGGATTTTGTGGGCATACTGGACTTGACCCAGAAGAGACATCGACCGTGAAGTAAATCATCGCACCTACGATCAACCAATGGAGAGAGAATCAATAGATTCTTTTTCGGGAGCGATGCATCCTTCCCGAACGCAGGCTAAAACTCTCCGTTGTAACTGCGCTCTTCAAAAGATGTGCTTGTTCCACCTTCTCCCTTACCAGGACACGTCCTTGTGTGAAAAACTCCGATGGGAAGAAAAAAGAAGGCGTTAGAGACCCCCCCCCCGGCCCAATACCCTAGACACTCTAAGATCCTTTTTCAAACCTGCTCCCATTGGGGAATTTTTGATTTCTTCGTTAAGGAAAGAATGAAGAATGGGATTAAAGGCTCGCTTGACGTTTTTGGAATAGGTAACACGGTCGCTGTGTTTGTTTCAAGTGCCCTTCTTCTCTCGTATCACATTCCGTCTACATCTTGTGAAATCGCCGGCATACCTCGGCGTAATCCTGATATCCCTTGTACCTTCCATGCAGAATTCTCAGTATGCTGTACTAGCTGATCAAGAGCCGTCTCGATTTTCCCGATAGCCCCATTACCGCGAGCAAACATATTACTGACCGAGGACGCATTTTTGCTATCTACATCTTGTACTTGCGCTGCTATGCCTGCCCGAAGGCTCTGGCTGAGGAAGAGTTACGGGGGGGGGGAGAACACAAATAGGCCCTGATTCCGGTCTTTGGTTACTATATTGTACTGATCGACATGCTTTCACGAGAATAAAAGAAAAAGTAAGGCCATTCCCTTTTTCGGACAAAGGAGGTTTAGGCGATGAGGGATTCGAACCCCGACAGCCGTGGTTCGGAGCCACGTGCGCGATCCTCTGAGCTACAAGCCCCACCCCGGCTCACGGGTCTGTTCCCGGGAGTACCCTCAAAAAGGACCTTTCCTCTCCTCAGCCATTTCATTATCGGTTAAGAAGATGTGGGAAGCGCGTTCTTCTCTCTAGTACACGAAATAGAACAGGCGTTTTCCGAGGTGGGGTGATAGAGAAGAGAATGTCATAATTGGGTTTTGGAATCATACGACCTTTCCTTTTTTATTTTATCTCTTTCATATTCCAAATATGGAAAAGTAAAATAATGGTGTTAAGCTTTTTTATCCTCTGGCGTGAGCTCTTTGTCCGGCAGGACCTCCCCTACATACGTCACCGCAGTAGAGTTTAACCCCAAGTCGGGATGATTGGTGGTTCCTTACGCCTAGACCACCATAATATCGACCAAACCATGAACGAAGGAAAGATGAAGAAAAGCATATTGTGCTAGTGATTTGTGAGGCCCCCCAATTCTGACTGGAAGGGACACCAAAGACCTCTGGCCCTTCCATCCCTTGGATAGATATAGGAGTAGGGCAGAGCTTTTGAGTTTTTCATGTTGTCCACAGGTTGACATGAAAATCGATGCGAGTGCCTGATCGAATTGATCAGGTCGTGTTAGGAACATAGTTCACATCTCTCGGTCTGTTAGGATGGCTCAGCGGCCTACTCACTGCACTTTCCACTTGACACCTATCGTAAATGATAACGCGCTCGTCTCGCCGTGACCTTATCTTGGCTTCCCCTAACTTTCTTTCGCGCCATCCCCGCTGGACGAGAACCCGCGCTGTCTCGCTGTGCTACCGGGGGCCCCCTTGGAGTCGGAATATTTAGCACTCATCTTTGGGTGGGCTGTGGCTACGCTAATGCTTTCACAGTCTCCGCTCCGCACTTGGCTACCAGCGTTTCCGGTGGCACGATACACGTTACAACCAAGGTGCGCTCCGTCCCGTCCTATCGTACTAGGGAACAGGTCCTCCAATGCTCTAAACGCCCGCACCGGATATGGACCGAACTGTCGCACGACGTTCTAACCCAGCTCACGTACCGCTTTAATGGGCGAACAGCCCCAACCCTTGGAACATACTGACAGCCCCAGGGGCGAAAGAGACCGACCTCGGGAGTGCCAAACCTTCCCCGTTCGTTGAACTCTTGGGGAAGATCACCTGTTATCCCTATAGTAACTTTTGTATCCGTTAGCGACGCCCTGCCACCTCGGCACGCGCGGATCAACTAAGGCCGACTTTCCGTCCCTGCTCGACGGTGGTCTTGCATCCCACGCTCCCTTCTGCCTTTGCACTCGAGTGCCATCTCGGTCCGCCGAGGAAACCTTGCCCGCCTCCGTTACCTTTTGGGATGCCTACGCCCCATAAACTGGCTACCTGAGACTGTCCTTGGCCCTGAGTCCTATGTACCAAGGTTAGAATTCTAGCTCTTCCAAGTGGTATCTCACTGATCTGATGGCTCGGGCCCCCCCGGAAGGAGCCTTCTTTCGCCTTCCACCTAAGCTGCGCCAATAAAGCCCAAAGCCCCTCCCAGGGACATAACAGCTTCATAGGTCTTTCTTCCAGGGCGGTATCCGCTATCTTCCCAGACATGTCTATTTCACCGAGCCTCTCCCGAGACAGTGCCCCGATCGTTACTGCGGCCTTTCGTGGGCGGGTCGGAACTTACCCGCCCAGGAATTTCGCTAACCTGAGGACCGTTATAGTTACTGCCGCCGTCCCGGGCTTCGGTCGCCGGCTCCCCTTTCTCAGGTTCCAACTTCCTTGACCTTCCGGCACTGGGCATGCGTCAGCCCCCATACATTGTCGTACGACTTTGCGGAGAACCTGTGTTTTTGGTAAACCTCCGCCCGGCCCCTGGTCCCTCTTGTCGACCCCCCCTTTTGGGGTATCCTACCCCCTCTCCCAGAACAAAAGGTTACGGGGCTATTTTGGCGAGTTCCTTAGAGAAGTTGTCTCGCGCCCCGAATTTGTTCTCTACCTACCCACCGGGTCCGGTTTCGGGTACAGGTACCCTGTTGTGAAGGTCGTTCGACTTTCCTGGGAGTATGGCATGGTTTACTTCCCCGGGGCCCGGGGGGGGGTGAGCGCCTGGTACTCGGACTTGGCTCGAGGCATTTCCTCGACCCTTCTTACCCCTGAAAGCAATGTCCCTTGCGTCCATGAACCGTACCATCCTTCGCTAATAACCTACCTTCCGCCGTCCCTCCGGACCAACAAGGTGTAAGGACGGAATATTCACCTGTTTTCATCGACTACGCCGTTCGTCCTGATCTTAGACCCCTGACTCCACCCTCCGTGGCGAACCTGCGGAGGGACCCTAAGTTTCGGGGCATTGGTTCTCACCAAGTTTGCGTTACTCAGCCACTGTCTCACGTCCGCTTCGTCCCACACCTGCTTGCGCGGGTGCTTCGCTCTAAGGCGGAACGCTCCCCTACCATACAGTTTTCCATCCAGAGCTTCGGCAGATCGCTTAGCCCCTTCTCTTCGGCGCGAGCGCTCGATCAGTGACTATTACGGCACTTCTTCAAGGGTGGCTCTCTAGCAAACCCTCCTGGCTGGCTCTGCACCCACCTCCTTTTATATTCACTGACGTGCATTAGTGGGGCCTTAGGCTGGCTGATCCGGCTGTTTCCCGCTCGACGATGAAGCCTTATCCCCCCTCGTCTCACTGCCGACCTTTGTCCCTCTTATTTTTGGGCATATCTGTATTCAGAGTTTTTTTTGCCTCGATTTGTTAACCGTTCGCTCTCGCGGCCCGCACCGACAGTGCTTACCCCTAGATGTCCCAGTCAACTGCTGCGCCTCAACGCATTTCGGGTAGAACCAGCTAGCCTGGGTTCGCTTGCATTTCACCCCTAACCACAACTCTCCGCTGATTCTTCACCCTCAGTCGGTCGGACCTCCAGTCATTATTTTGCACCCAAGCTTTCATCTGTCATGGATAGATCACCCAGGTTCGGGCCATAAGCGTGACATCGCCCTATGAAGACCTCCTTTCGCTAGCTCCGGTGGGTTCCCGTAACCACGCCCACTGCCTATGATCCCGCTCATTCTTCAACAGGCACGCGGGTCAGAAATCCATCTCCTCCCCCTGCTTGGGAGCTCACGGTTCACATGTTCTATTTCACTCCCCGAGGGGGGTTCTTTTCACTTTCCCGCACGTACTTCCTTCGCTATGGTCCCCAGGCGTATTTAGCCTTGCAAGGTTGGTCCTTGCTGATTCACACGGGATTCCACGTGCCCCATTCTACTCGGTCAGAGCGAAGCTAGTTAATCGTTTCGGCTACGGAACGTTCGCCTCTAGGTCAGCTTCATTCACCTCTCGCCCTACAGCACGACGACTCCTGTATTGCTCTCCCCCAACCCCGTTTTCACGTTTAGGCTGCTCCCAGTGCGCTCCGCCGCGCTACTTACGGGAGTCGCTTTTTGCTTTCTTTCTCTCCACTAAGATGTTTCAGTGCGCCAGGTTGTCTCTTCCTGCCCCTGGATTCAGCAGCAGTTCGAAAGGTTACCTATTCGGAATCTCCGGATCTCTGCTTATTTTCAAAATTCCCGAAGCCTTTTCGTCGCTTGCTACGGCCCTTCCCGCGCTGGTGGCCTAGTTATCCACCGTAACCTGCCTCGTGAACCTCGCCATTTAACGTTAAGGCTATGCCATCCTAAGGTCTGCTAAATGAAGGTCTTATCCCGTCCCTGAATGATAAATCATAACGAACTGCCGATTGGGTGCTAGCATAGGATCAGCTAAGTTCACGGGCTGGAGAAGAACGCTACCCGCTGACATCCGCCACAGGGGTAACCCCGCCTCTCAGGCCTCCCGACTATTCTACACATAGAGGCCAACGTAACAAGACTCACCCCCGAACACAGCTTCCACTTTCCATCGTACTGGTCTCTCCAAAGAGCAACGCTTCTCAAAATCTCAAAGGTGCTGAGTTTGGAACCCTTCTAGGCTCTTGTGTTTCCGGAGAATCCACTCCAATAGACCCAGGACGGAGAGCCTCCCCCTTTTTCCGCCCGACTCTTTGGGCTTACGATGCTGGTTTTAAGACACGAGTGATTGCCTTCTCCGACCCTGACTACTGCCCAACCGGATAGCGGACCGCTAGCTTTCCCTTATTGAACTGGTCCTATGGTCGGTCCGTGACCCCTAGCCGAGGCGTCCGTTGGGGTGATCTCGTAGTTCCACGGGGTGGAGCCGATGGGTACCGGGGTCCTGGATTGTCCTTCCTTTTGCCACAGTTCGGCTCAAGGGTTGAGGGAGATCGTGCATCAAGCTATTCAGCAAGGGCCACTTGAATCCTCTTCCCCAGGGTCCCCATTAGGGAACCCTAGCGAGCCGCGCCGACCCAACTATCGTCCATGTACGAATCCTACTAGATCTGCCACTTGCCATCCTACCTCCTCTCTTTCTTGACAGCCCATCCTTTGTCTCAGTCAGATCTTTCAGTGGCTGTTTTCGGTCCGTCTTCCCCTTACTACTTAGAAAAGTGAGCCCCGGTTTCAGTACAAGAGCCATCTTACCGCCTGACATTAACATCCAACCCGTAAATCGCAACGCCCAATGGGCAAGGCGGAGCCTCTACCACTGAGCTTATATCCCCGGGCCAAGTGAGTATGCCATGAAAAAGTCGCTGCTTCTTCTATTCTTTTCTCCTGGTGCCGCTGGGCCATCCGGCTTGTACCAAGACTTCGCCCGTAAAGTAAATCATCGCACCTACGATCCAACCAATTGCGGGATCATGATGCTGTTTTCGGGAGCGTTCATCCTTCCCGAACGCAGCATACAACTCTCCTTTTTACTGCGCTCTTCAAGTGGTGCTTGTTCCCACCTTCTCCCTACCATGACACGTCCTGTGAAATAACTCCCGATGGGAAAGAAAAAAGAGGCGTCAGAGACCTCCCGCCCAACCCTAGACCTTCGCTCCGTTTTCAAACCTGCTCTCCCATTTCGAGTCAAGAATGATAATAGACACAGCCCATTGCCCTGATCGGTGGCGCTCGTATTGACGATGGTCGAAGACCAATAATTGAGTTATTTATACCAAGCATTCTTTCTTATGGCTGATCCAATTCCTGTCACCTGCTGAAGGAAAAAGAAAGTTCACGTTTTCCTTTCCGGAAGGGAGGTATTATGGAATCCTATTGATTGCGCTTTCCTCCGACCTCCGGAAAAGCATGAAAAAAAGGCTCGAATGGTACGATCCCTCCGACACCCCAAAATGAAAAGTGGCGGATCTCGTTCTTGGTCTGTGAATGCGTTGTGTTAGGTGCTCCATTTTCCCGTTTTAGGTGCGCATTTTCCCATTGAGGCCGACCTAAACCTGTTCTCGAGAGCTAGCCTCTGTCCATACACTGTAAAGGCTGTATGGCTTCCTCGAGAAGAGAGGAGCCGTGTGGTCCCCCCCCGGACGCGCCCGGATCCCACGAGTGAATAGAAAGTTGATCACATTGTATCTCACCTGAAGTTCGCCCCATCTCTCCTCCTGAGAGAATTTTGTTTCCAACTCCATTCGAACAGGAAGAGTACGCCATGTGCTAATGTGCCTTGGAGGATCCACATCTCCGGTCAGGCGCTGATGATCACATGAACTATCCCTTGGCTGAGAGCCCTCACATCCCAGGCACACGACGCAATTATCAGGGGAGCGCTCTCTACCACTGAGCTAATACCCATCGTTTGGCCCTCCCAGGGGAGCCCTGCTATGCCAATCGAGAAAAATCCCATCCCCTCTTTCCTTTTTACGTCCCCATGTCGCCACACGGAGGGACATGGGGACTACAAAAGGGATCCTATCACCTCACTTGTTTCCGACCTAGATAATAAGCTCATGAGCTTGGTCTTACTTCACCGTCGAGAACGAAAGAAACTTCCATAATCCAAGCTTAGCGCAGACGGAGCTCGCTTCTTTTTTGGGTGTGAAGCAAGTGTCAAACAAAATACCCACAGCATAGCATTAGCTCTCCCTGACAAGGGGTGATCCAGCCTCACCTTCGTACGCGACCTTGTTAGACTGACGTCACTTCCAGGCACTAGCACCCGCCTTCGCATCCCCCTCCTTGCGGTAAGGTAACGACTTCGGGGCATGGCCGCTCCCATGGTGTGACGGCGTCTGTGTACAAGTCCCTGGAACGAATTCCCCCGTATGGCTTGCCCGGCGATTCTAGCGCTTCCGGCTTCATGCAGGCGAGTTGCGCCTGCAATCCGAACTGAGGCGGTTTTTGGGGTTGCTCACCCTCGCGCTCGCGACCCTTTGTCCCGGCCATTGTAGCACTTGTTTCCGCCCAGGCATAATGGGCAGTGATGACATTGACGGGTCAATCCCCACCTGTCCTCCGTCTTATCTCCCGGCAGTCTGGTTCATGTTCCAAATCATGTGGCACTAACACGAGGGTTGCGCTCTTGACGGGACTTAACCCAACACCTTACGGCACGATCTGACTACAGCCATGCCCCACCTTTGTCCGCTTTTCCCGAAGGCACCCCTCGCTTTCAAGAGGATTCACGCCATGTCCAGCCCCTGGTTAATTTCTTCGCTTTGCATCGAATTAACCACATGCCCACCGCTTGTGCGGGCCCCCGTCAATTCCTTTGAGTTTCTTCGTGGCAACGTACTCCCAGGCGGGGATACTTTAACGCGTTTAGCTCGCACTGCACGGGTCGATACGCACAGCGCCTAGGATCCATCGTTACCGGCTATACTACTGGGTTATCAATCCCATTTGCTCCCCTAGCTTTCGGCTCTCATTGTCAGGTCGGCCCGCAGAGGTGCTTTTCGCCCGTGTGTTCTTTCCGCGCTCTAGCATTTCATCACCGCTCCACCGGAAATTTCCCTCTGCCCGTACCGTACTCCATCTTGGTAGTTTCCACCAGCTGTCCAGGTTGAGCCTGGGATTTGACGGCGACTTGAAAGCACCTACAGACGCTTTAACCCAATCATTCCGGATAAACGCCTTGCATCCCGCTGTCTTACCGAGCGGCTGCTGGCACAGAGTAGCCGATGCTTATTTTCCTCAGGATACCGTCTGGTTCTCTCCGAGAAAGACGTTCACGACCCGTGGTCCTTCTACTCCCGCGGCATTGCTCCGGGCAGCGTTCGCCCAGTGCGGAAAATTCCCCACTGCCTGCCTCCCGTAGGAGGTCTGGCCGTGTCTCAGTCCCATTGTGGTCATCCTCTCGACCAGCCTTACTGATCTCGCCTTGGTAGCCTATTACCTCACCAACTACTAATCAGACGCAGCCCCCCTCCTGCGGGCGGATTCCCCTTTTGCTCCTCAAGAGCCTACGTGGTCTTAGCACCGTGTCCAGTGTTTTGTTCCCTCCAGGGCAGGTTTACGCGTTACTCCACCCGTCGCATGGAAACACCACTTCCCTCCGACTTGCATGTGTTAAGCATGCCGCCAGCTTCCTCCTGAGCCAGATCGAACTCCCATTAGATTCATAGTTGCATTACTTAAAGCTTCCTTTGTCGTAACAAAGCTATCGGAGTCTCTTTCATGCTAGGCATAATTGGTAGCCAGGCCGTCATATTAGCCTGTATCGCTCCAGCAATATAGTCATCCCTACCCTATCACGTCAAGCCCACAAGCCTCTTATCCTTCTCGTTTCTCACGGCGGGGCGCAAGTCAAAATAGACAAACTTACTTGGGTTTAGGGATACAGGTCTCGAACTGATGCCTTCCCCCACTTCAGTGACACGGCTAAGCCGCTGAGTTATATCCTTCCCGGGCCCTCGAGAAATAAGAACGAACTAATCTAGGCCAAGGGTCGAGAACTCAGCCACTAGTCCCTGCACAACTTTGGAGCCGGCCTTCTTTTTCGCACCTATTAGATAGTCAAATACTGGTATGATAGTAAAATCATGGAAAAATGGGATTCATTGTCAACTGCTCCTCTCGGAAATAGATTGACTACGGTTCGGCCTAGCACATGGTTTCATAAATCCGTACGATTTCCCGATCTAAATCAGCAGGAGCAGTTTTCATGAGAAGATTTTGTTCCGCATGTTCTATTCGAGACTGGTAGGAGCAGACCCGACTCGGTAGTGGTAAAAAAGGGGACAGAACCAAGTCAGATTTATAGATACCCCTTCTTCTTGCGCCAAAGATCGTACCATTTCCGCAGGAAACTGGAGCTACTTTCCTTTTCACTTCCATTCAAGATTTCCTATGTTTTCTCCCACTCCACACCCTTTTTTTTGAGACCTCGAAAATAAAATGGACAAATTCCTTTATCTTAGAATCATACAAGAAAAGGATAATGGGCCCCACCAATTACTACTTCATTTCATTTATTAAGTTCACAGTTTAGATAGAATATTAGTTTCATAGTTATAGAACTAGTAATTTCATAGTATAGAAATACATGTCCTACCGAGACAGAATTGTAACTTACCTAATCCTCTTGCCCACAGGCAAAGATTACCGCTGTGGCAAGACGGATCATTCGGATCGACAGAGGGTCCACTCCATTGCTGCCAAATCCATGTTGTATATTTTAAGCAGTTTGACCTCCTTGCTTCTGCTTCTCTCCAGGTAACAACCCTCTTTCCTCTTTCCCGCGAGCCCCCTGCTCCTCGGTCCACAGAGACAAAATTTATACTGGTGCCACGTTCAATCACGGAAGAAAGACTCCGAACCGGGATCACGAACTGAATACTAATATAACCGAACCGGGATCACTAACTACTCCTAATATAATATCTAATAGAAAAAACTGTCTTTTCTTGTCTACTTTCCCCGGTTCCATTGCTACCGCGGGGCCTTACGCAGCGTCCGGATCTATGTATCCCTTCCAACACAACATAGGTCTGAACGGGCTCTCGGACGCCTCCACTAACGCACGAAAAGCATGATCTTTCAGAAATGAATTCCTATTTGCAGAATGCATAACCGCATGATAACTCACACAACCCGTCAATTTTGGGATCAATTCGGGATTTTCCTTGGGAGGTATCGACGGAATGAATGTAATAATCGATTCATACAGAGCAAAGTTGTCTCTATGCTTTCAACGCTGGGGTAGGGATAAGGAGAGGAAACACCGAGATTTCACATAGTACTTTTTTGTTTGGATCGAAAAATAATCTGATTTAGTTCAGTACCGTTTTCGCTCGATGAGAAATGGTCCGATTCCTACAGGAGCAACAAACCCAGGGTCCCTTAAGGAATGCTAAGGGAATAAAAAGAAAAGAGGGGAAAGAAAATCGAAAATGAATAAGAATAAAGCAAAAAAAAAATAATAGATATTCAAAATAAGTAGAAGATAGAAAAGCCAGATCAACTGACCATTACCAACTCGAAAATGATCTTTCTGATTCTCGAAATAAGGGCAAGGGATTGAATCGTAGATTTCTTGTTCTTAGTAACGATCGTGAGTTTTATCCGCCATATGTTTTGGTAAAGAATTAATCGTCCCCTTGACCTAATGGAAGTGTTCAATTGGAACATTAAACGGGACTCTTGGGTCTTAGTTACTCTTCGTGACGGAGTGGATAAGGGAGGAGATTCTCGAACGAATAACATGCTCCACATTACGTCGAAAGAATTGAACGAGATCCTTAGAGGTGAAAATCTCATGTACGATTCGGTAGAGTGACAGTAAGGGTGCCTTATCTGTCAACTGGTCCCTATCACCCCCCCCCAAAAAAACAACCACCCACACTCTGCCCTTTACGTACAGTTGCCCGGTATACGATAACCTCTGTATTTGAAATCACGCTTAATACCTGGTTTGGCCATAATTTACAAGAACATTCGGTAGTATCGTAAGAGAGGGTTGGATTTACCCGGTGTGAGATCTCACATTGTGCGAGGACCCCTCATCTGTCGGAGTAAAGGATCGTCGACAAGGCGTTCTAGTCGTTGTAGATTCGTACCAAGACTTATCATTTGAGATGCATGTGAACCGCTAGAACTGTGAAGTGTAGGCGAACCCCATAAACGACGTTCGTAGGGCCTGGAGCGCTTACCATGAACAAAAGACTTCTTTCTAAAGAGATTTCGATTCGACTATACAATTATATGTCCAAGGTCCCATAATTGAAGATCATTTCAGAGGTTTTCCCTTACTTGGTCCGGGGCACAAACAAGTCGAATACCTCCGAAAAAACCTTGTTTAGAACAGTCCGATTCAAATCGCAATGATTCGACACTTCTTTTTACATTACACTATTTCGGAAACCTAAGACTCGACCGTATGGATATGTAAAAATACAGGATTTCCAATCCTACAGGAAAAGGATGGAAACGGATACTCAATTTAAAGTGAGTAAACAGAAGCCATACTCGTCTCATAGATCCATATGAAGTCTGTGGAAGCCGATTCGCTGAAAGTCGTATGTACGGCTTGGAGGGAGAATCTTCATATCTTCGAGATCCACCCTACATATTGGGTTCAACAAGCCAAAATAAGTATTCGTTTTTAGCCCTATAAAAAGAACTGATTCTGAACCCTCTCACGCCCTGGCACGTCGATGTACTGCAGAAGAAAAAACTGCAACAATCCGATCCATTTATCGTAATCCGATTAGTTTAACATGGTTGGTTAACCGTATTCTGAAACCGGACAAAAATCATTGGCTTATCAATTATCTCATCGATCCATGAAAAAGATTCAAAAAGAAGACCACATCCCTATCTGTTTTACTCCAAGCAATACGTGAAGTAACTCCCGATAAGCAGTAAAGCAAGACGTGTCCGTATCGCCCATCAATCCTATTGAATGGATCTACACAAGGAAAGCCTTGCCATTCGTTGGTTATTAGGCATCCCGAAAACGTACCGGTTCGAATATGGCGTTCCAAATTACGGTCCGAATTAGTATGCTGCCAAGGGAGTGCGATGCCAAGACGCAAAAGTGAGACTCTATACTTACCGAGGCACATCGAGCTTTTGCACATTTCGTTATCCTGAAACAGGATCTATATAGACACATGGCTCCATCCTCTCGATCCGGAAAAGAATCATAGAAAAAGAATCGACGATTCTTTCTCGAAACACCAAACGAAAAGAAAGATGAAAAATAATCCATGATCACTAAGCCCTCTCGGGGCATTGGCTTAAGAGAAAAGGGAATCTTTCGACGAAATATCATGGATAAGGTTGATCCTATTCATGGGGATCCGTCGAATCCCATTCCAACATCTAAATTTCGAACAATTGGGACTTTTTCGGAGATTGGATGTAGTTACTAATTCTGATCTGGCATGTACAGAATGAAAACCTTCATTCTCGATTCTACAGAATTTGTAGAAAGCGGTCATTGCGTCGCTTCCATGGAGTTTCATGTTTCCCCGAATGGATCCCTATTTTTGCCTAATTCTTCGTCTGATGACGCTTCAAAACCTCTGATCCAAAGGATAGAACCTGGGGCTATTCATCTCTTCCACATTTTAGTACTAGCATAACGGGCCCTATTATTCCGAGGAGAGCCGACCTATAAGAGCGTTCGGGACCTTTCCAACGACATTTCAACGAAATCTTTCAATTCTTATTTCCTATGTTCAACTCTAGGTTTCCTCTATCCGTAAGTCATTGGAATGTACAGAAATGGCTATACAAGTTTCTGGATTCGTAGACCGGCCACTCGAGGGAATGTGTGTATTGGGGGCTACGATTTAGAACGACTTGGAGCGCCCAATGGTTCTTTATGTTCCTAACCTCTTATCTGATATACCAAGAAGATGTACGGTCTAATGAGGCTACTCTGAAATATTACTCATGGTGGGGGCAGCTCTTCTAAGTCTGGTTCAGGGTTTCTCTTGCTATAAGTTTCATCTGGGGGAGCGAGCTGCACGAAATATGGAAGGTCGTATCAATACACAAGGTAGACACCCCAGGAGTTTCAATGGCGCGTATATCCATCACTGTAGGAATTGGGTTCAAGCTTTCCTCCCCAGCCCCTTTTCATCAATGGAATCTGACGTACGACGGAGTGCGTTCGTTCGACAAATTCCTACCGCTATAGCTATCTCTGAGATGTGTGGATTTTTCAAAACTCCATATACAGCAGAAGAGAAATGCTATCCCACTCGGACAGACAATAACTTTTACCAAAAGTTTATTGTGATCTTTTTGTTTCAAAGAATACTTAAGTGAACAGGGTCCAGGAACAACGCATCTCTTAGAGAAACAATTCCATTTTTGCAAGTTCGTTAACGGGTAGTTCCTACAAAGGATCGGACTATGACGGATACTGCTTGATTTCGATGTAGATCTCCTAGTTGTTCTCCTCTTCAGAGACTAACGAGTGTATGACATTCCGTGACAAAGGTCACCGCAACGATGAGCATTCTCAACTGCTTTGAGAAACGAATCAAATCAGTGGTTCTATTTTCCAAGCTTTCCGGACTTCGCCTACGGAACCAAGTGGGTCTAAAGATTGAAAAAAGTTCCGTCATTCACAACGCACTGATGAAGATTCCTCGACAAGTTAAGGATGAGTACGCCTTGTTTAAAATCGAATGGATGCGGTCTTATACAAGACGCTAGGAAGTTAATCAAAAAGGAAAGAAGATGAGGTCTTCTTTCTTTTATCACTTAGGAGCCTGCGAGATGAAAGCGCAGGCCGTTTGGAATGAGAGAAAGAAGTGAGAATCCTCTTTGTCGACGTCTGGACTCTCCCACTCCCAGTCGTTGCTTGTCTTTCTGTGTACTTTCGAAAGTACGCTTCGCTTCACCAACGCGAATGGGGTCGCTATTCCGGTGGAGTTCTCAGCAAACGAAGGACAAGTGTGTCTCTCTGGAAATCCGAGCTATTCTTCGCTCTATGGGAGTAATTCATTGCTATTACTCACCAATCAGGAAACGTATGCTTGCCTATTTCGTCCATCGGTTCAAATCGCTATGTAATTTATGAATAAGGGTGGGAGACGCAACTGAGGATAGCAACAGGAGAACTTAAGCGTGGCGAGACATCCTGAATCTGGGAACTGTTGCTGACATTGATTATTTGGTCTCCCGTACCGAACTGATAAACATTCGAGATTATGCAGGGAATTTACACGAAAGATCCGTTTTTGGCTCGCTTCTTCAGCCCGAGGGCCCGCTGATCCTGAGGGGCCGGCCGCCACGAGCAGGGGGGGGCGGGGGGGAAACTCCATCTATTCTGGGGGGGATGCAGGCAGCCTATATTTCTTGGTTTAATAGGACCCTTCGAGCGTTTGTTTTCTATCTACTATTTAGCTAAAAAAATAATCAAGTTATTATGCCTGGACGCATCAAGTAATAACCCCTTACGTGCGAACTTATAGAAGATCTCCTTTAATCACACAATTCCCATCGAAGTGATATGACTTCTGTGTGATAGCATCTACTATACCAGAATTCATTACCCAATTCTTGCAATGGCTCAGATACCCTCTTTTAGCTTCTAGTCTCTTCTTAGTTCAAGATCCTCTTACGACTGAATCAAAAATTTAGTAGACTGTTCCGCCGCAACCCAAATGGGACTGGCTGGGGTTTGAAACTTATAACATGGAATCCGACTCGATCATCAGTTAATTCCTTCCATACCGGAACAGACCGGAATAGGGTTGTACACTTCTTATTATGAGGTGGTTCTTCTGTCGTAGGAAATACGATACTATGTTTACATATGAATCGCTACGGGTCGTTTACATTCTATGTATGCTTAGGAATAGGCGTAATCGGACCTTGCTTTGCATATCTATCGGGATGTGGGGTCCCATATTCACTTCTTTTTTGGGCTCTAGTGGAATCGGAATAGTTTTGATTGTACCGTGTGTGATATATCAAGGTATCCTCCGGATAATTCAAATCGATCGCAATTTGTGGCGACCCGGGCCTATATGACATGACCGATCGATAGAACTACTCCAACCGCCACCTTTGGTCCATATATTCCATATATCCATTAGATAGATATCCTCTGCATGATACGAGTCCTTTCAAGATGCCTTGTGGTGAATGGTAGACCGCGAGACTCAACTCTCGTGCTAAAGAGCGTGGAGGTTCGAGTCCTCTTCCCGGCATAATATTGAGATGCTCATTGAAAATAGCAATTCAATCAGATTTCGGTCTATCAATATTGATATACGCGCGTATCTTAATCTGTTGATACGAGTAATTCCGGAATCCCCACGAATCCTAGTCCGATCTGTTGGAAGTGGACTAGGTTCGGCAGGGGATCACGAAATCTTCGATTCTTTCTCTATCTAATGAATGAGGCGTCCTTTGGCAATCGGCCGCCGCCGCACCCCCCCCGGTATAATGAATTCACGGAGACTCACACAAGTAATTGATAAAACCTCCTGGTAAATTACCCACCATACCCATACCCCAGCAATAGTTACATTATATGTCCTTTTAGGATTGGCGACTTACCCTTCAGTGCTTTAGCACTGGACGTCCCCAAATGGATCGGTCGGTGAATTAGAGAAGAGACAGACGTCTGTTGGAGACAGTACGTCTGTTGGCATTCCGCCCTTCCTTCTCCTTTTCGGGCCTATCCGAAAGAGAATCCAGTACTCTTGTCGTGAATATCTGATAGTCAACTGCCTCCGATGGATATCTTGCTTCGGACAAAACATTAGAATTAGGCGCGGTTCACCGGAAATATGTATTATCCATATAGGGATCTTCCATTTGAGAGATCCTCGACCGGAACGACGAAACGGTCCTCTCTATTTTCTTTAGTTATTCTTTAAACAATGATTCGTGTATTGGAGCAGATCGCAACAATCATTCATCGGACATGCGTATTTTTATGTCGATGGATTTACATGTTTCATTAAGGATTGTTTGATGTAGTGAGTAATAACTCCTGTTTGTTTCCGACGTACAAGCTATTCTGTTAGGGCGTTCATAGCATCCATCATAGTGTTTTTGATCTAATTCACTTCTTCCATGTTCACCAGCAGTAATATGGTTCCATGGCGAAGTCCAAATAATGGAATACAAAATGTTTCCACGACTCTACACCCGGCCAATCCTTCCACTTAATCCCTTTCATGTCCAATATCTTACGGCTAAGGAATGGGAACTCTTTTTTTCTCCTGTTACAAATCAGGTTTCATTTCATACGAGAAAAGCCAGCCCTTTCTCAACATGGTCTTTGTTATTTGAGCCAATAGCGTTTTCCCTGAGATAGGAAGCGATTGATAATTACTGATAACTCTCGATAGAGTATTGAAAGGAAAATCCATTAGATAATGGACTATTGCTTCTAATCCATCCTGGCTATGAATCAACATCCAGTACCTTTCTTGCGTATTCTTGATGAACCAGCCTTATCCATAGATGGAAAGTTTTGTTTTGACGTAATACGCACCTTGACATCTCTTATCTGCAAAGAATCCTCGACGTGACAACACAGAGACCAAGGTCTGAATCTTTGAATAGGAAAAAGAATGGATCCGCAGGGTCCCCAATGTAATTGGGCGTACTCGAAAAAACCTTGTTTCTTTTGGAAGCTCTATCTCGTTCTGGTACTGCATTGCTTCACTCTGCAAGAACTCCCGAATCATTCTCTTGAAGCTCATCCTCTTTCATGATAAAAGCGCCTCTTGCCCCGCGCCCGATAGATAAAATGGCTTTTCAATACAATCCTGTTTGCCACAGGGCGCCATATTCCCTAGGATCCCAACTATGTGTTGAGAAATCCTCCTTTAAGCTTTGCATGTCGACGACCCTCTTCCTCCTCTTCTTCAAACCCCGATTCTATTTTCATAGAGAAATCTCTGATCAACGAAGAACAGATCGGGTTTGGCATCATATCTACTGTTCGGACCGAAGAAGTAATGTCACTCGTTATATCAAACATACTGCATCTTTTTCTGTTCTTTCCGTGAGGGTCCCACCAGAGCTGCCTTCTACTTCAATAGGCCATGACAATCAAATCATTCTCAACGAAGCTATAAGAGTGATCCGATTTTGTTCATCAGTCCGGGTTACGACCAAAGATCTTGAGCGACCGATCCGGCCGAACACTCACAGATAAAGAAGTATCGTTCATTTTCCTCATGCTCGGTCCAAGGTTCGAAGTACCATTTTGTACAAATAATAATCCCCTTCTGATCTCGTCTCATATAATGATAGGATCTATGGGGCAATTACTTAAAGTAATTTGGTCACAGCCTCTATCTGATTTAGAAAAGGATCCCATGCTCCTGAACCGATCTTACCTGGATCGCAAATCCCAAGTTTGTCTATGAATAGCTTATCTAATTTTATTAGTTTCTATAATTGATTTCCTTCTGTGTAATACTATTGATAGGGCCTCATTGAGAGTGCGACCAGATCGCGTACATTTGAACCCCATGGTGATGGACCCCAATCCGTTAGTATGAACATGTTCTTTTTCTTTTCCCATTGAATCCCCTAGTATTGAAAGAATGAACCCAGTGCTTTCGTTGTTGCGGATAGAGCCTGCCTGCCTTCGGAGCTTAATGCATGTATTTAATTTTTCGGAGCTTTCGAGCGGATCCCTTTGTGGGAATATGAGTCGAGCAAAACAAGACATATTTCTAGTGGAACCATCTTTCACATCTCTGGGAGTAGTCTTATAGACCAAGGGATAAGTATTCGCTCATTCATATCAGAGCATGAATGTTTGGAATCCATAGTATCAAGGAGACAGTGCTTTTGCTACACATTCCGAATTTGAAAGTGATATCAACATCGGTCTATTTTCGGCGTCATAGTAATAGTTAGCAGCTCCTATCAAGGTCCATCATCATTCGTCACTACACAATATCGATAGCGTCACTACATCAATTCGTATCCGTCCCACTATCACTATCATCAAAAATCGATATCATCAATAAACTAATCTTTAGGCTGTCATCCGAACTTGTTCGGAAATAACCGTATGAAAGACATAGGGTTTTTCGCTAGGTATTTGACCAAATTAGGATCGTCCAGTGCCTATAGAACCTATCACTAAAAGAATCCTCGAAGGGGTAAGGGCTAAGCGAGCGAAAAGGTTTTCCCATGAGATTGGAATGAAAACTTTAGCCCCACACGAGGTTTGTGAATAATTAATTGTCTGATAATGACAAGGAATTCCGTCTTTCTGCTAACAAGGTCCCTTGCATCATAATGCATTATTACGGTCCAACTAGGTATCGGAAGTAATTGATCCCGGTTGTTCATCATTTGATAACCATACATTCTTTGATAAATGTCCTATTAGTCCAGACTCAATAATTTGATCAAATCCGTTTTTTCTGTGTTAAGGTTGAGACTGAACAAGAATTCTCTTTCTTTCTGTCTCATCAATCGATCAGTTCGCGACCCAGGATTCCTATTGTCTCATCATCCAATCACCGTTCACTCTTTTTTTTCTTTTTCTTATCATGAACTAATCTCTTTACGTTACGACTTAATGTCTCGTATTTCTCTAAAAAAGTGATCGTTGATGGGATTTGGTATGAACTTATGTATGCTGGGTTTGTATGATCTTATAGCTCGATGAGATTGATATATGCAAATATTTCTCCTAGAACGTATTTGATTTGACCCCACACGCGACAATAGACATGTGGCCACCAAGTCAAAAGCAAAACCCGTATGCGTCCAGAGACCTCCTATGTTTCAGACAACTAGAAAGAGATTCTTCCAAAAAATTCCGTTCAGATGTCAGATACCCTATCAAAAGTTTTCGCAACTCATCATATATACGGGATCTCAAAGATTTGTCTGTTCTAACTCTGTCTGTAACTCTCACTAGAGGCTTGGGAAACACAGAGAAGATGTTACGAACGAGATATCCGCAACACGACGAAGTAAAAAGATTGAATAGAAGGAACCCACTCCCGATCATTGTTGATCGCAGATGTGCCATGCAATGGAACGGGTGGACTCATATTTCGATAATCATTTCGTCGGACAGAAGAAATTTCGTAAACACCCCTCGAGCCACTTATTCAGAAGTCACCCCCCCCCCCCATTGTGAAGAATCTCTGAGGAATGGCCATGATATATCTGCTCAGCCTAATACATGATAAAATTGTACACATTTTAAATGGATACAATTTGTGAACTGCTACTTAGTATCGACAATGGGTCTGGAAAAAGTATCTAGGGTGAATTTAGATATTTGCACTCTGTCGAAGTCGAACCATGGCCTATATGTTTGGAACGGATTCCATTTGTTTGGAACAAGATTCATTTTGAGAATTTGAAAAGCCCCTATCCGTCGTTTGAAGGTTCTAGTGTACATCGGCCGTTCTCAACGCATTTCTTTAGAGAAAGCCGTCCGTTTTTTTTCCTCTTCGAGGGTATTTTCTCAGAACATTGAGTGTGAATCAAACCATGTTTGATTGAAATGAGATACCGGATGCAAGTTCTTCCCCTGCTGAATCAGTAGTTCTATCTGAATAGTCTGACAGATTCTTCCAAAATGGACCTCTTTGTTTCTCTGTTTAGAGTTGTGCGAATGTCTGCGATCGGTAATAGCTCTACACGAATGGCGCGGATCGAATTTGGAAAACGGAAAGAGGTACCAGTTATACGTTTTGTCCACCACTCTTTGTGGAAAATCTTTAGGTTATGATATTTTAGATACCGTGACGCGATTGGTGAATAGTCTCTCTCTCCACAAAAAATATTTGTTTTTTAACGCGCACGATAAAATATTTTGTTTGCGAATGAACAAGTAGTTGCGAATTGTCCTATGTAAGATCATAAATATTGATCGGTTATTTTTTTTCCACCTAAAAAGGGAATCTTTTGTTCATAGACCAGAATTATTTGGAAGCATTCAGATCGAAGTCATTTGCTTTTATACAAGAAGAATACAATGAAACTCTATTAAAGGTTTTAACGGGTTCAGCCAATTGTCCTCGATCATGGAATTCATTGAAATAGAATCCGTTATCAAAGGATTTCCTGCGATTATTCTAGAGAGATGAGGTCAATCACGCCACCTGGTATCTTTTGAACAAATGGAATGTTGTTCTCCCTTGATAAATAATTCCGGTCCTTTGTGAGTATCAGATCATCCAATAAGAAGGTTTTCAATGTATGCAAAGAACGATTTTGGACACCTATTGATTCTAACAACTGATTGCGGAGTTGATCCTTCGGACCTTTCAATTCACGATGTGGATCTCGGACCTAGAATGGTATATTCCCGAGACTAACACAAAGAAAAATGGAAGTGACTTGGACAAAAAGGGAAGTGCTTGGACAAAACGGGACGTTGCTTGACAAAAAGAAACGAAGTTGACTTGGACAAAAAACACGAAGTGACTTGGACAATTTTGTTTGTCGAGAGCCTCGACCATCATCGAATATTGATTATACGTAAGCCCGATCGACACACTACTTGAAAACGGGTCTTCTTTTCAGAAACGAAATGTTTCCATGTTTCCTGTAATTCTTGCTCTCATTGACCCTTTTGTAATCTATATACTCAGATCCCGAGTCATGGATCTCGCGGTTTCGAGAAAAGAGGATCCACCCATTTCTTCTTGACGTCTTTTTTCAAATTCCGATAATTTGGTTGATCGTATATTTCAATTTGACATTAGTTAGTAATTCGAGTATACTTCATTTGGATCCCTGTGATTCCTATTCGAATTGCGATCGGATCTATTCATTAAAAAGAATCTATTAGAACATTTCCTATGTACCCATAGTGCTATATTGGATTTGATCAGATTTCGGCTCAACTATGATTGATTGACTGCCTCCATAGTGGTTGCTAGCAAATACCGCTGTTTTTAGTTTTTTTGGGATCTTCCGATCATTTCCGCAGTAGATCCGGCCGATTTTTTTTTTCTGTCCTTCGATAAACAGTTCAATTCTCTTCATAAAAAGAGGAGTCGAACCATAATTGTCTTTCGTTCATCTCTGGAGTTGAATACCTCATTCAAGAATTGTTTTTTTGATCCAAACCCTTAGAGCATAAAAGCAATCCCCCTATATACACCAGATCCGGCTCGTATTGATCGGTGAATAGATCTCTGCCTTTCTTGAATCTCTCTCTGATTTCAAATCTGGGTGTAACGTGTATCCCCTTTTGTTTTCGGTCATGGATAGGATGAAAAATCAAAATGGCATTTTTGTGCAGAATGACATCTTATGGAACTGTCCATAACGGTACATCCTTCGGAACCTATCACATCCAGGATCTTGAAATCGGATGAATTGGACGTATTTTTGAAATACATAATGTATCGTGATATTCAACCTTTCTTTATTTCAATCATATTTTGAGGCTTTATCATACAAGAAAAATTTCTATTTTTGTTACTTCGTACTTCGGGGTCGGGGCAAATCACGCGGCTAAGCTAAGAAGTTTTGAACTTTCTATTACATATCCGTTGAAATCAGCATTGTGTGTTTCTGCTTGACGACGAGATGAATTTTCATAGACGGTCTCAGAGGGGGATCTCTGGCCTTGGTTACCTAGCTCAATAAAGTATATGATTGGTTTGAGGAACGTCGTGAGATTCAGCGATTGCAGATGAATATAACTGTAATATTTTTCCTCCTCATGTCCCTATTTTATTGTTTAGAGGGGGATCACACTTACTTGTTTTTTAGTACAAGTAGCTACAGGTTTTTGCTATGACGTTTTTACTAACTACGTCCAACCGTTCCAGAGGCTATTTTCCTCTTTCAATACATATGACGAGGCAACGTTGTTGGTTTAATCCGATCAGTTCTCGATGTCAGCAAGTATGATGGTTCTAATGAGGATCTTGCACGTTAATTTCGTGTGTACCTTACCAGGTGGATTTAAAAAACCCCGCGAATTAACTGGGTATCGGTGTATTTTGGCTGGATTGACGGCATCTTTTGGTGTAACTGGTTATTCCTTACCTTGGACAAATTGGTTATTGGGCAGTAAATTGTGAAAACAGGCGTACCTGAATCTATTCCGCCCGTAATGATCGCCTTTGTAGAGTTATTACGCGAAGTGCTCGTGTGGGGCCAATCCACTTTGACTCGTTTTTATAGTTTACACACTTTGGTATTGCCTCTTCCTTACGCCGTATTTAATGTTAATGCATTTTCCAATGATACGTGCGCAGGTCTTTCGGTCCTTTATAGAATCATAGATAGTTGTATTGATCATATATCATACTGGGGAGGAACGATAGACAATAATATTTCATTGCTAGAAATA
>PYDT01000016.1:0-7500 GCA_004837865.1 Musa balbisiana
CAAATGATATCCACACTGGTTCACCACATTTCATTTTTGACTTAAAAATTTTTTATAATTTTATCCATAACAATTTTTGCCGCATTGACCCATAAATGTTTGTATTTTTGATTTAGATTGAAATCATTGATTCTACTTCTTCATGGAAATCTGATTCTACTTCTTCATGGAAATCTGATTCTACTTCTTCATGGAAATCTGATTCTACTTCTTCATGGAATCTGATTCTACTTCTTCATGGAATCTGATTCTACTTCTTCATGGAAATCTGATTCTACTTCTTCATGGAATCTGATTCTACTTCTTCATGGAAATCTGATTCTACTTCTCATGGAAATCTGATTCTACTTCTTCATGGAAATCTGATTCTACTTCTTCATGGAAATCTGATTCTACTTCTCATGGAAGTCTGATTCTACTTCTCATGGAAATCCGTTCTACTTCTTCATGGAAATCTGATTCTACTTCTTCATGGAAATCTGATTCTACTTCTTCATGGAATCTGATTCTACTTCTTCATGGAAATCTGATTCTACTTCTTCATGGAAATCTGATTCTACTTCTTCATGGAAATCTGATTCTACTTCTTCATGGAAATCTGATTCTACTTCTTCATGGAATTCGACTTCTTCATGGAAATCATTGAAATTTTTTCTAGTTCTTTTACTAGACCTACCGCTCTCACTACTATATTTCTATTTTCATACAAATAATTATAAAATTAAACTGTCACTGTAATTGTTTGTACTCCAAATAGAACTATTAATACTTGACTTCAAAACGAAGATAACTATCAATGCAACTATTAATGTTATTATTCCAACTAGATGAGTACATACATGTATTATAAGTAGTGATTCTTTTTCTTATACCACCCCTACTCCAATAACTATAAAGTTTTTTTTCTAGTTCACTCAGAAAAGAACTATCATTGTCCACCCGCAAATCTGATTTTCACTAGCAAAATATACAGAGTAACGGTCACCATTACTATCCCTACTAAAAATGTCCTCAGAGATCAAACTCTCCCAATATCCTTGATTTCAATAACGATCACATTTGTAACTATATTCACTATGAGCCAACTAGAATATTTTTTCTTCGTATCGTTTAGAATAGTTGTTCACTTCCAACTGGTATTTCCAATACCATCAAGAACTATCCATTGATGTACTTAGCCACAACGCCTATGTTCTACTTCTCGTTAGAACAACATCGAACGGAACCACCATTTTGCCATAGAGCTTTCTCCCCCCTATTTGATGCAATACAATAATTCGATGGATATCATTTCTTTCACTACTTACTTCGTTCTTTTCTTTCAATACGTTACTCGTTCTTCATTAACCAATCCTAATGAGTAGATTGATCGTATGCTTATTGATAAGAAATCAATACGTGCAAGTAAAATGAATTCTCTTTTGTGAAGCGAGGTATCACTTCAATATATATTGAGGAATCTTGTTTCCCTCAATTTTAAAATAAGACAAGACACCGCTTTCCTTCGCCATGTGATGTACAAATTCTCATCGAAAATAGAGATAGTTGTTTTATTTTCTATAAATAAAGAATAAGAATTTGTTGTCGTTAATCAAAATAATTAATGTTCTATTTTAACATGGACGAAAGACAATATAATATGATGGGTAAAGGAGCCTTCCCTTGGCTTGATCTATGGCCTGAAACTAGGAGATATAAAACGTCCACCAATATCCCGGATCCATAATTAATCCAATCTATGGATCCAACAACAAACATAGAAGTATTGAGTTGTTTATCTTCGATCTTCTCTGTATATATAGGTTAATATCTGTAAACATCTGTACATATAACGATATTGGCAAATAAAGATAGAATGCTCATTCTTTTTTTTTTTATTCGGCAATCGCCCAATCTTTTTTTTTAGGAAAAGCTTGGCCGACTTTAATTGCAATCAATTAGGAGAACAAACAGGAATACTGTATTTGCAACTTACTTTTTCCTCTTTATCTAGCTTTAGCGCTACTGGTTCGAATTCGAATTTGATCTCGTTCCATACTTCACAGCGCGGCTGTTCAGTGGCTCCATTTGCTAGCTTCACGGATATTTCATTACCTTCAACGAGCAGATCACGTCCTCATTCCGACTTGTACCACGCCTCTAAAGCAACACCCCTATTAGCTACTGCACCAGGTGCATTTCCCCAAGGTGTCCTAAAGAGTTCCTTCCCAACCTGTAGTACGGATTCATCCCCAAAGATTTCGTCAGAGCAGGCATATGCCAAACATGAAACCCCCTGAAGCCAGGGCAGAACACCTGGCATAGAGACCAATTCTTGAGTGAGAAAATACCGCGACTTCGGTCTTTTTTCGATATAATCCTCACCGTATAATACACGAACTAATCATCTCACTGCCCCCTCCGTTTACCTACTACTTTACCGCGGCGTTGAATCTGATCTCCACCAGACATACGTCAATGCTTTCGCTAAGTACAACACGGAAATATACCATATTGTTTGTCTACAATAACTGATGCCAATTGCGCATGGATGTGAAGCACGTAGCCGTTGTCCACGCAATAATTATCCACGCTAGTAGTGCAGTGAATCCACCAGTTAATTTCATGGCAGTACGATAGGAACTCCTAATTCGCTGGCCATAGGGCCCCTTTTCATCATTTCTCTTTCACAGGTACCCGCAGTAGCATTCAAGTACTGTTCCTTGATTTCACCTGTTTCGGCCTGCGCTGTAAAAATTGCTTCGGCGCAAAATAAGAACGATCTCCGCCACCGCATAAATGTCTGTGAGTTCACGTTTTCATCATCTTTGGTAAAATCAGTCCAACCAGTAGACATTCAAAAACCGCTCTACCGTAGTTTTTGCAATAATCCCAATTTTTGGTTATAGTACATCCCAAAGAGGTACTACCAATACTGTTCAACTTATCTCTTTCAACCTGGACGGCCGTGCGCGGGCCCTTGGAAAAGGTTGTTGGAATAATAAGTGGGATTCGCAGATCCTCCATACGTAGAGTCTAAGGCTTTGAAACCACATACATTACCCACAATGGCAGTAACTGTTAGTTAAAAAAACAAACCTCTTCAAAAGGTCTAAGGATAAGCTACATAACACTATATTGATTTTCCTCCCCAACAACGGCCTCGATGTGGTAGCATCGCCCTTTGTAACGATCAGACTGTTAAGTCCATCAGTCCACCACGTTGTCCATGTCCCATTAAATTCGTCAGCTAACCGCAGCCCCTTCTTCTCGGGCGGAACTCCAGGTTGAGGAGTTACTCTTCGGATGCGCCAAGAGTATCAGTATCTTGATTCGTAGTCGGAGTATAATAAGCAATTTGTAATCTTTAACACCAGCTTTAAATCCAACACTTTTTTAGTCCTCTGTTTGTGGTGACATAGTCCCTCCCTACAACTCATGCATAAGAATTCTCCACACTGACAAGTTCTACTCGATATGATTTCCACCTGAAGAAACCTTTGACAAAATTTTTCAAAAAAAAAAGAGAAAAAAATAAAATAATATTATCAACTAATTTCAATGTTATGTTAAAATGAAATGGTTCATTTTGACCATGTAGTTGATTTCATCAAATACATCATTATTGTATACTCTTTGATATATATGGCGCAACCCAAACCCAATGTTTGTTTTGCAAGTTTACAATAAAATCAAATGATCCCCTTCTTATTTTGATCTAAATATAAGAAAATTTTCACTTCTTGCCCTTGGATCTATGTTTATATTAAATCCTAGATGTTGAAATAGGCATAATTCATCCTAAAGGGTATAAAGAATAGATAGGCGAAATCCAATATCTATTCAAAAAAAAAAGAACAATGGCCAATTAGATCGAAATAATGAATCATACTGGAGTTCTGGTTCGAATCTATAGATATAGAATCTCCTACGGATGGTTTTTCTATAATGATAGAGAATGAAATAGACTTACTCGGGATTTCATGTACGTAATATTTCTTTTGAAAAAAGAAGTGATTGGCTGAAACTGAAAATTTACCTCCATTGAATAGTAAACATTGAATCGTCATCCGGTTGGGTGGTACCAACTAAATCAGTGCTAACCTCCATTTATTTCTTATTGAATTAACCGATCAACCTTGCTATCGGAACATTTATTTCGACTTTGGATGGCACATTTCAAAAAAACTTCGACTACTTTACTTTAATTATAATTATGATAATCAATCCTACCTTCAGGTCCTGCGTTTCCACACTTGAAGAACAAAACCTAGGGCGTATTCGCTCAATTATTGCCCAGTACTGCTGTTTTTTTTTCTCCGGGCAAGATGCCTAATTTATTTATACGCTTTGGTAGTTAAGGGTCGAGATACTATCGGTCAGCAATTATGTGACTTGTGAGGTCCACAATTATTGCTGAAATATCGAGTTAGAGCTGTAGCTATAGTGCTACAGATGGCCTGATGAGAGGAATGGAATGCTTGGACACGGGAGCCTCCTCAAGCGTTCCAGTCGGTGGAGCTACCCTCGGACTAATTTTCAACGTTCTTGGGGAGCCTGTTGATAATTTAGGTCCCATGTAGATACTAGGACAACACTCCTATTCATAGACCTGCACCTGCCTTTATACAGTTAGAGACGAAATTATCAATCTTTGAAACATGAATTAAGTAGTGGTCTTTTAGCTCCTCTCGCCGGGAGAGAAAATCGACTATTTGCAGGAGCTGGAGTAGGTACAACTCATTACTCATCATGGAACTTTGATACCACATTGCCAACGCTCATGGAGGCGTAATCTGTATTTGGCGGAGTAGGCGAACGTACTCGTGAAGGAAATGATCTTTACATGGAAATGAAGAATCCGGAGTAATTAATGAAAAAATATTGCAGAATCAAAAGTAGCTCTAGTCTATGGTCAAATGAAGAACCGCCGGGAGCTCGTATGCGAGTTGGTTTGACTGCCCACCCTATGGCGGGAATAGTTCCGGGATGTTCATGACAAGACGTACTTCTATTCATCGACAATATCTTCGTTTCGGTCCAAGCAGGATCAGAAGTATCCGCCTTATTGTGGAGAATTGCCTTCTGCAGTGGGATTATCAACCTACCCTTAGGACAGAATGGTTTCTTGCAAGAAAAATTACTCTACAAAGAGGGCTCCTAGAACTTCGATCCAAGCCGTTTAGTACCCGCGGCCGATTTGACCGCCCCTGCTCCTGCCACACCATTTGCACATTAGTGCACCCCGTATTAATCAGAGGATTAGCTGCCAAAGGTATTTTCCCAGTGGGATCCGTTAGATTCAAGTCAACTAGTTACAACCTCGATCGTTGGCTGAGGAACATTAATGAACTGCGCAAAGCGAGTTAGCAACTTCCCAACGTTACAAGACAACTTCATGACATTATAGCTATTTTCTTGGGTTGGACGAATTATCCGAAGAAGATCGTTTAAACTGTAGCCAGAGCACCAACGAAAAATCGAGCCGTTTTCTTGATCACAACCCTTCTCGGGCATAAGTATTACTGGTTCTCCGGAAAATATGTTGTCTTGCAGAAACATTATGGTGTTTCAACTGATCCTTTCCGGAGAGTTAGACAGTCTTCCCGAGCCGGCCTTTTATTTAGTAGTAACATCGATGAAGCTACCGCGAAAGCTAAGGACTTAAAGAGGAAGCATAATTGAAGAATGAACCTAAATCTTGTGTACTGACTCCTAATCGAATTATTGGGACTAAGAAGTGAAGAAATAATTTTATCTACTAAAGGGCCAAATTGGCGTATTACCAACCACGCCCCTATTGCCACGCTGTAGATATAGGCCTTTTGAGATACCTCAACAACGCCCTAATGTTAACGGTGCTCTGATGGTTGGTTTCGCTAGAATCTGTTAATAAGAGATCACCATTTTAGGAAATGATCGGAATAAGTACTGACATTGATCCGCAAGAAGCTCAACAAGCTCTTGAAATAGCTAAGCTAACTTGAGTAGAGCTGAGGTAAGAGACAAGCAATTGAAGCGAATCTAGCTCTCAACGAGCTAGGACCCAGTAGAGGCTGTCAATTGTTATTTCCTACTATTCAGTCATAACAATCAAAATAATAAAGAGAAGTTTTTAAAAAGTTCGTTATATACACAACATGTTTATTCTGTGCCAATTGAACCAATAAGTCCTAATCTGTGATCAAACAAAAAAAGAAGAGGGGGTAGAAAGAAAACTTATTAGATATCATTTCCTCGCCGCCGGTATCTAATAGTTCTACTACTATTGATTTGAAACAATGACTCCCGCCTTTGAAAGCAATACTCTTTAACCCCCTGAGTTAGTAGGTCATTTACACCACAAAAAACCCTCACTTCGGGGATTATAGGGGACTATTTTTTCTAACAATACTAATCTGTGCTGTTAAGCTTAAAGTGAAAAAAATAGATCAGAGAGCTAGATGGGGATTAGTAATATCCATCTTTGGACAGAAATTATCTATAAGTGTTAAGATGTCTATGACAAGGGCCTATAGCTCAGTTGGTAAGGCACCTCGTTTTACACGCGCGCCAATGCCTTTCAAAGGAGCCTATTAGTCAACGAACTAATTGCGATCAGTAATTGAGAAATTCATGTCGTTACTCCTAGGTTTTCGAGGGAACCAGAGACCAATAGCTGACAAATATTTGGTTTCGGTCCGATGCAGGCGCGAATTCATTGCCACATCAAATAGACCCGCCCCTTGATTTGATAGTTGATAAGAATACCAGCCCATTCAATGCTAGCATACTGAGTATAAGGGCTCAAAATAACCTCTTTTCGTCCTATGACCTTTCTAGGTGTATAAAGTCTCATTTCGATTTTGCACAGCGGAGCGATAGAGAGTCCATTTACTTAGGGTTATCTAGCCGAAGGCAGACTAAGTCAAGATAACCCTTCTTTGAAACACTTTGGTATTGCTCCTAGATCGAATACAAAAAGAAAATCAGAGCCACTGGAACCATCTCATTATCTTCCTCTAAGAAAAAATATGGTGACTAACTGATTCTTTACACCATATTGATTAAGAGCCCAATGCAACACAATGCTGTTGGGTCCTTTGAACAGTTCGAATCATTTCGATACGAACATTTTTGATCTGTTTTACCGGAGAAGGTCTACGGTTCGAGTCCGTAAGACCCTAATCCTACTTATTAGATTTTAGTTAGTAATAGTTTTCATTTCTATGGGACCAACAGTCTAATCCCTAAGTCACATGGTTCTAGCCTATTCTTTTCTTGGTCTTGGGTCTTGTCTTGTATTTGAAATCCCCCAACTAATCACTATCGGTTTTTTTGGCCAGAACCAAGCAAACTTATGATTGATTCGAGATAATGAGAGATAACTAATTGGGCCTAATCAAATAGATAACGTTTTCTTCCCCTTTTCTATATATTCTATGAGTTGGTAGTGGGTTTGTGGATTTGATTTTGGTCCGTCGAATCATTCGATAATGTGTGATTCTTTCTATATTTGAAATGTTATTAAATCATTGATAT
>PYDT01000016.1:15000-32289 GCA_004837865.1 Musa balbisiana
TAAATAAATTAAATAAATTAAATAAATTAAATAAATTAAATAAATTAAATAAATTAAATAAATTAAATAAATTAAATAAATTAAATAAATTAAATAAATTAAATAAATTAAATAAATTAAATAAATTAAATAAATTAAATAAATTAAATAAATTAAATAAATTAAATAAATTAAATAAATTAAATAAATTAAATAAATTAAATAAATTAAATAAATTAAATAAATTAAATAAATTAAATAAATTATAATATAAATTAAATAAATTAAATAAATTAAATAAATTATAATATAAATTCTATCGATTTTTCCGTGATTGATAATCTCTCTCCTCCTTTTCCCATATGTTATGTCGTGGTAACTTGCAACCATGACCAAAAAATGTATTGGAACAATTAGATCTCTCTCTACCGAACAAATCATAAAACGGAGCTGCAACTTCCTATATATACAAAAAATCCCGGATATTGATACAATTTATTTTATTCTACTTTGTAGTATTTCGGTAAATTTAGCTTTGCTTTGTTTATCCCTTAGTTCAGTCTTAATTTATAGTTCAGTTTTCATTTTTTTATTCTGAAAAAATGAAATTTCAATAAAATCAATAAAATAAAAAAGGAGTCTTTATGTCTCGTTACCGAGGACCTCGTTTCAAAAAAATACGCCGTCTGGGGGCTTTACCAGGACTAACTAGTAAAAGACCTAGATCCGGAAGTGATCTTAAAACCAATTGCGTTCTGGAAAAGATCGCAGTATCGTATTCGTCTAGAAGAAAAACAGAAATTGCGTTTTCATTATGGTCTGACAGAGCGACAATTACTTAGATATGTGCATATCGCTGGAAAAGCCAAAGGGTCAACAGGTCAGGTTTTACTACAATTACTTGAGATGCGTTTGGATAACATCCTTTTCCGATTGGGTATGGCTTCGACCATTCCTGGAGCCAGGCAATTAGTTAACCATAGACATATTTTAGTTAATGGTCGTATAGTGGATATACCAAGTTATCGTTGTAAACCCAGAGATATTATTACTACGAAGGATAAACAAAGATCGAAAGCTCTGATTCAAAATTATATTGCTTTATCCCCCCCCGAGGAATTGCCAAAACATTTGACTTTTGACTCATTCCAATATAAAGGAGTAGTAAATCAAATAATAGATAGTAAATGGATCGATTTGAAAATAAATGAGTTGTTAGTCGTAGATATTATTCCCGTCAGACTTGAACCTAACGAAAATAACAAAGAAAGTTTCAGAGAATTTTGTCTCTTTTCGCCGAAATAAAATAAATAGATCTAAGGGCCTTGATCCGCATTTTTCTCATTCACGTATCACAAATGGATCAGCAGTAAGATTTTTTGCTCTTTCTTTTTCCGATATTTGTATTTTACGTACCACAGTAATGTAATTAGGAATAGAGAATTTCTATCAAAAAAGGTCAGGTCCTCTTGTTGGGATGTGGTATCAATTGTTATTTGATTTGATATATTGTGTTCAGTAACGTTGGTGAATTAAGAGAAACGGAAAGAGAGGGATTCGAACCCTCGGTAAACAAAAGCCTACATAGCAGTTCCATGCTACGCCTTGAACCACTCGGCCATCTTTCCTACATAATCTTATTATTGACCAGAAACCGAGTGAATAGCGAGTCATTCCTATATTCCAGTAGTACTACTGTCGTAATTTTTCCATATGAATGAATTCCTTTCAAATAAAATTTCCATTTTCTCACAACAACTTCTCTCATCAGCTACCCCATAGATCTAGTACCAATTTATGAATCGTCCAGGGATTTTTCTATTTCATTGTATGGCAGGGCTACCTGTTATGCAAACAAAAAACAAAATGGATGCTTACCTTACTCTACTCTATTTTTTTTTTAATGCTTATTTCATTCTTTTTCCTCTTTGGATTATAACCAAATCAAAACTTCTCGAGTTATCAGAATCCACAATAAAATAAAGTCCTTTGTTATTCAACTTAGATGAAATAGTAATAGTTCCGTCATTTGGTTACTACGAAATTGGAATGAATCCTCCAATATTTCCTATCTCTCCTTGTCCAATCCAAACAAAAAGGGACAATTTGAACAAAAGGTACACATCTTTTTTTAGAATTAGTCTGTTTTTATGTTATTTCGTACTGTACAATTCCTTTAGTTTGCGAGATCATTTACCCCTCGGGTAATGAAAAGAATTATAGAATGAGAATGGATTGTTAATTATGCCTAGATCTCGGATAAATGCAAATTTTATTGATAAGACCTCTTCAATTGTAGCCATATCTTATTACTATAATTCCGACAACTTCCGGAGAAAAAAAGGCATTTACCTATTACAGAGATGGTGCGATTTGATTCTTTTCTTGTTTTTTTTTTTAGTCTAGTCGTCCGCAGTATTACGAGAAAGAAAAGGGACGTTCGGGATAGAAAGAACCAAATTTTTGAAATAAACTCACGCTTGGTGAAGGTGAAGTTTGGAGATAGAACAATTCCTTCTGTCGTGTATCCTCGATTGATGCAGCCTCAGATGCTTCAATTGTCGTTTTAGTATTGAGCGAAGGTTACACCTATAGGTTCCGTATTGCGGGCCAATCCTACTCCACTAGTACCACTAGCGGGCATGGGGGAAGAAGCACTACACCTAGGAATCAACAACACAAAACTTGTTATAAATTACCCTTTTCCTTATCGGTATCGGGGCTAACAAGAATGGTTGGGACAACAAACATCCATCTCGTTCGTACTTTGGGTACCCGTTATAACCATCAAAGATCGTTGAAGTGACTAATTCCTGGAAATAGGGGGCGTTGAGGACAAAGAAATTGCTGGAGTTACCATTTCCATCTAGCACTAATACGATTGGTGTTAAGAAAAAAAACTCTTGCGGGAAGGCTGGCTAGAAATTTCTTGTAAAAATACCAGCTCCTGTCAGTTCATAATGAGAATATGAGAATTTAATTCCATGGATTATTTCCTTTTAGTATCTTGCGGACAACGAATTCTTTGAATTTAGAAGAACTATAGGACCCGTTGCTAAGCTTTACATAATTTGATCACACAGCTAACGCGACCAGAATTGATCCCTATGATCGAAGTTATCTACTCTATAACATAGGCCTTATACACACAAGCAACGGAGAGCATACAAAGGCTTTGGAATATTATTTCCGGGCACTAGAACGAAACCCATTTACCACAAGCTTTATAATATGGCCGTGATCTGTCATTACGTGCGACTATCTCCACTATAGAAAGAAGGAAAAAAAGATCCATCGACTAGTAAAGACTAGAAAAAATAGGCTTCTACATATGCATCGTCTAAAGCAACGATTTTTATCAGCTGTAGCAAATAAAGAGACCTTCACGAGAACCAAAATAGGAAGAAATAGATACAGCCTATATACTATACTCTATGGATAAAGGATTGAATTGATAGAGAAAGCACCGTAAAGATCAATTACAACTATTGGGTCGATAGAGTTAAGAACTGCTTGCTTACTTATGCCATAATACGGGATAAAAGTTAGGAATCAACTTATGAATAGAGTCGATCCACTAAAGTATGAGCATCGGGTGCAATCAGATCCCAAAGATAGTAGTTCTTTTTTCTTATCTTATGGAGGAAAGTCTTTTTCAAAGATTCTATATCTATATAAAATTTCATATATGAAACCGAGATAGTTACCTTTCAGAAAATGCTAACACTATATAACACTATCTATAGGATATAGGGGCGATCTATGCTTCATTCTTCTGAAGGTGGGAGAAAAGACAAAACTTGTTATTGATCAAAAAATTAGAGTTTTAAACTTATGTAATTAACTTCTTCTGGCTAACCCAACAAAAATGGGAAAAAAGGGATAACATTTATGACAAATCTAATTCAGTTAGCATAGTATTTACTATGGGGCGCAAGTAAAAGATCGATTGCCGAGCCGTATGAGTAGGAACTCTCCAGTAGGTTCAAGGGAAGAACCACCTCTTCCACGGGGAGAACATTCCCATTCTACAGGGTGATTCTGAAATTGCGGAGGCTTGGTTCGATCAAGCTGCTGAGTATGGAAACAATCTAAGCGCTTAGTCGCAGGATTATTGGACGGCACATAATTGGTTGAAGATCACGAGGCGTTTCGAATAAAACCACTCTCTTTTTTAATTCATTAAAATTAGTTGTTGGATCCATCAATCAAATAAAATAGATCGTTCCCTGAAAAGATCCAATCAAGAATTTTATTATATCCCTTCCTTCTAAAAATCATTGTATGGTATCTCGTAGGGATAAATGATCCATACAATATAGAATAAAACTAATAAAGCTAATAAAAGGTACCTTCGAATGACTAAATACAGATAAGATATAGGAATGGATCTTATTAATTCTAATGAATGGTCTTGTGATTTAATTTAGAGTAAAGTAATAAGATATTCCATGGAAGTAGATTCATATGGGTATTTATACATTCCAGATATAATTATACAAAAAACATTTGCACAAAAAAATAGTTTTTTCGTCATGCTGGGAAAGGACTTTCCAAGAGAGAAGGGGTCCGTTGGGCACCTAATCGTTTATGTCATAATAGATCCGAACACTTGCCTCGGATTGACTTCAATATCATAATTGCTCTAGTGAATAACTAATAATTGCTCTAGTGAATAACTAAATAAAATAGATGGTGGATATAGAAAGAAGGGACTAATCATACACCTAATAAATAGCTATCTTTCAGAGGTTCACTAAAAACTGTTGGCGGGTCTCTTTGTATGTGTTGTCCGGAAAGAGGAGGACTTAATGATTATTCGTTCGCCGGAACCAGAAGTGAAAATTGTTGTAGATAGGGATCCCATAAAACGTCTTTCGAGGAATGGGCCAGACCCGGCCATTTCTCAAGAACAATAGCTAAGGGCCCTGAACTACCACTTGGATCTGGAACCTACATGCTGATGCTCACGATTTCGATAGTCATACCAGTGATTTGGAGAGATCTCGCGACAAAGTATTAGTGCTCATTTTGGTCAACTCTCCATTATCTTTCTTTGGCTGAGTGGCATGTACTTCCATGGCGCCCGTTTTTCCAATTATGAAGCATGGCTAAGTATCCTACTCACATGCACCCAGTGCCCAGGTATTTTGCATAGAGGTCAGAAATATTGAATGGTGATGTGGGTGGAGGTTTCCGAGAATACAATAACCTCCGGATTTTTTCAGATTTGGCGCTCATCTGGAATAACTAGTGAATTACAACTCTATTGTACCGCCATTGGCGCATTGGTCTTTGCATCGTTAATGCTTTTTGCTGGTTGGTTCCATTATCACAAAGCCGCCCCCAAATTGCTTGTTCTGTGTAGACTCAGGTTAATAATCACCACTTGCGGGTCCTAGGACTTGGTCTCTTCGTGGGCGGGACAACCAAATCCATAGTATCTGTTACCGATTTAACGCAATTTCTCGACGCTGGAGTTGATCCTAAAGAGATACCACTTCCTCATGAATTTATCTTGAATCCGGGACCTTTGGTCAACTTTATCTCAGTTTTTGCCGAGGGAGCAACCCCCTTTTTCACCTTGAATTGGTCACAATTAACGCGGAATTTCTTACTTTTCGTGGAGATTGGACCCAATAACAGTGGTCTATGGCTGAACATATTGCACACCATCTTTAGCTATTGCAATTCTTTTCCTGATCGCTGGTCATATGTATAGAACCAACTGGGGCATTGGTCATGGCATTCAAGACGTTGAGAGCTCATAAAGGTCCATTTACATCCAGGCCATACAGACTCTAGCAATCCTAACACGTCGTGGCATGCTCAATTATCTCTTAACCTGGCTATGTAGGCTCTTTAACCATTATTGTGCTCCCAATTGTATTCCTGCCTCCCTTCCCTACTAGCTATTGACTATGTACACAACTTTCGTTTCACACTCACATGTGGATCGTGGGTTTCTCATAGTTGTGCTGCTGCACATGCAGCAATTTTTATGGTAAGAGATTACGATCCAACTACTCGATACACCGATATATTAATCTGTCCTTAGACACCGCGATGCATCATATTCACTCTTACTGGGGCATGTATATTTCGGGTTTTTCACAGTTTTGGCTTGTATATCATAATGATACCATGAGCGCTTTAGGCGTCCACAAATTATGTTTCAGGATACCGTCTATAACATACACCATCTTTGCGCACTGGGTCAAAACCCCATGCTTTAGCCCGGCATAACAGGCTCCTGGTGCAACAGCAAGTACCAGCTTAACTTGGGGAGGTGGTGAGTTGGTAGCAGTTAGGCGGCAAAGTCGCTTTGTTACCTATTCCAATTAGTAACCGCTAGACCTCTAGTCCCATCATATTCATGCATTTACGATCCACGTGACTGTATTGATACTACTGAAAGGTGTTCTATTTGCTCGCAGTTCCATCTTCAATGAGTCCCTGATAAAGCAAATCTTGGTTTTCGTTTTCCTTGTGATGGACCTGGAAGAGGGGGGACATGTCAAGTATCTGCCTGGGATCATGTCTTCTTAGGTCTATTCTGGTTTTGTACAATGCGATTTCGTATTATTTTCCATTCTGGAAATCAGTCGGATGTTTGGGGTACTATAAGTGATCAGGGGTAGTAACTCATATTACAGGAGGAAACTTTGCGCAGAGTTCCATTACTATTATGGGCTTCGAGATTCTTATGGGCACAGGCATCTCAGGTAATTCAGTCTTATGGTTCTTCATTAATCTGCATATGTCTCTTTTCTTAGGTGCTCATTTTGTCTGGGCTTTCAGTTTTAATGTTTCTATTCATTGGCCGTTGTTATTGTGTCAAGAACCTCATTGACATCCATCGTTTGGGCGCATAACTAATTTAAATTTGCTCCTGCTACTCAGCCTAGAGCCTTGAGCATTGTACAGGACGTGCTGTAGGTACCCATACCTTCTGGGTGGAATCCACAACATGGGCATTCTTCTTAGCAAAATGTCTTGCAGTAGGAGATTTCTAGTATGATTTGAAAGGCATTATGGCATTAAGATTTTCCGATGTTTAGCCAAGGCTTAGCTCAGGACCCCACTACTCGTCGTATTTGGTTTGGTATTGCTACCGCACATGACTTCGAGAGCAGGATGAATATTCTGAGAACGTCGTTAATCAAACATTTTTGCTTCTCACTTGGCAATTCCATAATCTTTCTGTGGACTTCCGGAAATCTCTTTCATGTAGCTTGGCAAGGAAATTTTGAGTCATGTATACAAGATACCCTTTACATGTAAGACCTATTGCTCATGCAATTTGGGATCCTCATTTTGGTCAACCAGCTGTAGAAGCCTTTACTCGAAGGAGTGCTACCGGTCCAGTGAATATCGCTTAATTCCGGTTTTTATCAGTGGTGGTATACAATCGGATTACGCACTAATGAAGATCTTTATACTGGAGCTCTTTTTCTATTATTTCTTTCTGCTATATCCTTAATAGCGGGTTGGTTACCTTAAACCAACTGTGGAAACCAAGCGTTTCGTGTTCAAAATGCCGAATCTCGTCTAAATCATCATTTGTCAGGACTTTTCGGAGTGAGTTCTTTGGCTTGGACAGGACATTTAGTTCATGTCGCTATTCCAGGATCCAGGGGAGTACGTCATATGGATAATTTTTAGATGTCTTACCCTAGCCTCATGTTGGACCAATTTTACGGTCAGTGGAATCTTATGCCCAAAACCTGATTCGAGTAGGTAGCCATTTATTTGGTACTTCCCAAGGGAACATGAACTGCCATTCTAACCCTTCTCGGTGGATTTCATCCACAAACGCAAAGTTTATGGCTGACCGATTTGCTCATCATCATTTAGCTATTGCATTTATTTTCCTGATCGCTGGTCATATGTATAGAACTAACTTCGGGATTGGGCACAGTATCAAAGATCTTTTAGAAACACATATTCCTCCAGGGGGTCGATTAGGGCGTGGGCATAAGGGTCTTTATGACACAATCATAATTCGCTTCATTTTCAATTAGGTCTTGCTCTAGCCTCTTTAGGGGTTATTACTTCCTTAGTAGCTCAACACATGTACTCTTTACCTGCTTATGCATTCATAGCACAAGACTTTACTACTCAGCTGCGTTATATACTCATTCACACCAATACAATCGCAGGGTTTATCATGACAGGAGCCTTGCTCATGGAGCTATATTCTTCATTAGAGATTACAAATTACATCCAGAACAGAATGAGGATAATGTATTGGCAAAAATGTTAGACCCCCACAAAGACGCATCATAATCTCCTTTAAGTTGGCAGCCTGTTTCTTGGGTTCCATACCTTGGGCCTTTATGTTCATAACGATGTTATGCTCTCTTTTGGTACTCCGGCAAACAATCTGATTGAACCTATATTTTGCCCAATGGAACAATCCGCTCATGGTAAGACTTCATATGGGTTCGATGTACTCTTATCTTCACGACTGGCCCCCATCAATTCATGCAGGTCGAGCTATGGTTACCGGGGCTGGTTGAATGCTGTTAATGCGAATAGTAGTCCTCTTCTTACAAAGAGTCCTGGGGACTTCTTGGTTCATCATGCTATTGCTCTAGGTTTGCATACAACTACATTGATTTTAGTAAAAGGTGCTTTAGATGCACGTGGTTCCAAGTTAATGCCCGAATAAAAAGGATTTCGGTTATAGTTGTCCTTTCGACTTGCCCAGGACGCTTCTGTACTTGTGTTTTCGCTTGGGACGCTTTTATTTGGCAGTTTGCTGGCTGTTAAATCCATTTGGTGGGTTCTTTTTATTGGCATTGGAAAACAACAGTCACTTTATGGCAGGGTAACGTTTTACAATTTAATGAATCTTCCACTTATTTAATGGGATGGTTGAGATTTATTATGGTTAAACTTTCACAACTTATCAATGGATCTACTCCTTTTGGTCATGATAGTTATCCGTTGGGCGTGATGTTCGTATTTGGACATCTTGTTTGGGCTATGATTTAGTTTTTACGTTTCTTGGCGCGGATATTGGCAGGAAGTGATTGAAACTGTAGCATGGGCTCATGAACGCACACCTTTGATAATTTGATTCGTCTTGGAGAGATACGCCGTGGATCTTTCCTTGTTCAAGCAAGATTTTGGTTAGTCCCACTTTTTCCGTAGGTTTTATATCACTATGCGCTGTTCTTGATTGGCCTCTACATCAGGAAATTTGGTTATATTAATTTAGTTATTTATTATTTTTTATATGTACTGTATCAGTGCAACATCTCATTTGTTTCGGGATTGAGAGGGAGGATCTACCTCTTATAATTTTTACATCTAGGATCCGAACTGTATCCTTGATACTCATATGAAAACTGAACATTATATATGGGCAAGAAAAAGTTTGATTCAGAGGGAGAAGAACGACAGATTGGAACAGAATACATTTGATTCGTCGATCCTCAAACAAAAATAAGCAAATTCCATCATTGGTGAAAACTGGAAAATTCATGGAAAATTGCAATCCCCCAGTATAGTGCACCTATACGGCTCCATCGACGGTTGTTTTTTTGACTGGAAAGACCTAGAGCTAACTATCGAGACTTGGGCTATCCGTACACATACTTCTAGAAATTTCATGCATGTTTGTTACGGGCGCAATAAGATCACGTGGTAAAGAGAAAACTATCCTTTCGTATTTGTATGAATCTCTACGATCTTTCATTAGAGTAGAGGAGCCTCTTTCCCATTCTGTATACTAGCACTATTTCTATTTGTACGGATATGGAGAGGGTGTATCCAATCTTTCTTCGTCATAAGTTCCCGGTTCTTCACGCGGAGAGAGCAGTTTTGGTAGCTCGCAAGGCTCTAACCTTGATTTCACGGGTTCAAAATCCTGTCTCCGCAACATTTTTTTGTAAAAAAATATATTTTTAGTATTTAGCATATGTTCCGAATTTCTTTTTGATTTATCTCTTCGCTTATCATAATACATTATCTCACCGTGGGGGGCGGATAGCGGGAATCGAACCCACTCTTCTCCTTGGCAATAGAAATTTTACCGTTCGACCATATCCGCATTTTCTGCGTTCCTGATACTCACCATATGTCCACCAGTATAGACATATATCAAATAGATCATATAGCGTCCCTGGATCATATGTACAGGGCCCGATATTCAGATACAAAATGAAATATAATTTTTTTTTGAACTCCAGATTGAATCTTGATGTGTCTCACAATCCGAATTATTAAATTTATTAGAAGTAGAAGGTAGAAGGAATGGAGTTTTTTGATCGGGGAAATAAAAAATAGTTCAAGAGATGAAGAATTAAGAGAGCTACCAGAAAGACTAATCCAATCATAATGATTACCGAAAATACAATATTTTTATTACTTGACCACCCATCGAAGAACAAATACAACGGGTACACTAATCAGTAAGACTGAGGAAGTTCGGCATTAATCAAACCACACTAATTTGGAAAGCAATCGCATGTTTTGTATCCTCCAAGCACAACAAATGAACTATAAAACCATTGATCCATCGCTTAGTCAAAATTGTAATAAAATGCATCATGTAGGGATTTGACCATGAAAAATCAATTGATTCTTTAGAACTGATTACCTTACCAGCTATTTAGTTTTATTCGGACATGGAGTCGAGGGGAGTTTAGTATTTACTTCCACAGCTAATACTGGATCATGCATATTCTATGTATACTCTACAGATAGAAACTCCGAAACTATGGCTTTGCTCTGGATGTTTCTACCGATAGTTAGTGTATCATCTCATATAATCCTAATTCCATTTGTATAATCACATATAAATTTGTCTCGAGGGAGAGATGGCTGAGTGGTTGATAGCTCCGTTCTTGAAACCCGGTCATAGCGGCAACGAGTGTCCATCCACAAAAAAGAACTAGCGTCTGTGAGGGTCCGTAATCGCTCTTCTCTTTTTTGCTTGTTGAATAAATTTGTTTCTTTTTTCATTTGGGCCCTTTTAATCTTTGCATAAAAAGGAATGTGACCGGCTGGTATAATAGCCCGACCAGGAACAGGAAAAAATAGAATATATGATAAAAAGAAAAAGAAAAACTCACTAAGAGGGTCCATGGAAGAACAGGTTCCAAATCACGATCGTTCCTTTTTCAAGGCCTGCTTCAAGGCTGCCGGGCCCTTCCTCATGCCCAATGCCCAAAAAGAAGAATCCTAGAAAAATGGTAGGTCGCCACCAATACTAGGAGAGACAATCTTCGACCTGCATTGATCTCGAGCTAACGCCACCCACGAATTTAAAGAACCTAATAGGAGCATGAGTCGAGATATTCTGTCTTCCGAACGTCGTTTCTTGCAAGGTATGTCTGTGTCCTTTTTTCAGCCTACTCAAGTCCAAACCATTGGGACCCCTTAAGGTCTAACCAGGAGCACGAAGATCCCAAAACGCATAGTTTTCAGCCTCACAAAATAATCTCTCCAGTCGTGGAATCGCAAGAATTGTACCCTAACCAGTAGTTCCCTTGAGCGTATCCCACGTTTAGCTCCGACGTTGGCTCTGACTAGAAAGTTAAATGCTTGAGCTTAGAAGCTTCTGGCCCGGTAGGTGTCCGTAAAACTCACCTAGTATCGGCGTAGTAGTGTAACCAGAGACACGAAACAACAACGATAAAACCAAAGACACTAAATGCACCTGAACTATGACAAGTAAGCCTCTCCCGACCATACAACTGCCCGCGATCCCTTGCAAATAGGTTTGGTAAGAATAATGACAGAAATTCCACCATTATACACCAATGGAACTACGCATACTGTCCCCCAATTAGATCTTTTAATCTCCCACTACATCCACCTTCTCGCCCCAAAAGGATATTTTAGTAAATAACCCAGATATGACACTTTGCTAAGTCATTGGAATTTTTCTTCAACATCTCCCCCCCAGGGGCCCGGATCCTCTATGCCCCCAACTAAACAGCCTATGAGCCTAGAAGAAAAGCACCTCTTACTAACAAAAATTTGTGAATACCCAATATGGGTAGTCATTATTCTATCTTTCCAACAGAACCGAAGTAATGTAAAAGATTCTTCAAGGGTCTCGGGTCCAAGAATCCATTATACCTACCACCAAAAGCCTAAGACTGCAGAGGAAATTAAGTGAAGTACACAGATACAAGTATGGAATGGTGTCCATACCCTCTCCACCTGACCTACCCCCCCAACCTAGAGTATAGGTGCGGAATTAAAATCAATCCTTGTTCAACATGGGTTTCTCTGGTACGAAATGAGCCACTTCAAAAGGGTCATGCCCCGGCCATAGTAATACGATTAATCCGCATGAGCTACGTGAGCTCCAATATTTACCGGACACATTTATAATTCTGGCATTCCGGCCCACCAAAGCGATACCGTTGTTTTCTTGGTCACGACAGCTAAAGCTACAGGTTCCTTAAAGAGCGTTTTCCACGGGTAACCTCCATGGAGTATAATTTTTTCATGAGGCTGCTCCTGACCGCCTCCCAGCCGAATACCTTCGTTTAAAGAGATATTTTGGTGTTATAAATTCTCAATTCAGGATCTCCGCTGCCAACGGATTTCTTGGGAAACGAATCATAATGCACGTAGATTCAAGAAGCAGCCGACTACCCCAATAGCAATCATCCATAATACCGGTGTTATCTTGAAAACAAATAGCATAAAGAAATGTAACACGTTTATTGGAAAAAGCACCCAAAGCTTTGGGACCAAAAACGGTTAGCAGTGACCATTGATAAGTCTCTTCGGCTTTGAGTGGGTTTAAAAGCACGAAATGTATGTGCACCGTCACCATCTTCGAATAAAGTCTTTTCTACGGGCACCGGAATAGCGCATAGCAAGCAGCGCCTAATACTCACTAAACGAGGTAATCCTCCTCATCTAGAAAATGGGTTCACGTCCCCATTATGAACCCTGGAAGAAATGATTACATCGAAATATGGCTGCTACCCAAACTAGTTGCAAAGAACCAGCCCAGAATTGACCTTGAAAATCAAGAATAGCTGAAACAAACAGCACATTGGAGCAGGAGAATGCGGATTGCATTTGATAGTCGCAATTGAACATCGTGTGAGCAAGTCTAATTTGACTTTAACATGCACCCTATTAGTGCGAAGCACCATGAGAGCAACACAAGTCCACAGACTCGCCTAATTGACACCCACAACGAGTAAATTCATCTTGTGCTTTCAGGACCCCCTATTAGCAACAAAGATGTGCTAAACTATTCCGCTAGGAGTGAAACGCAGCGGGTTCAGAATTTCCACCTTCAAATAGACTCGCCAATCCTGGGTAATAACATGAGTTACAAAATTTTTAACCTGTAACCAACCTCCAAAGCGAAATAAGCCCAAGGGAAAGAGCAATAGGCCGACCAAACCTACAAAAACGAAACGGTCCCCCCTCCGTAACCAATCTCCATAATATCCAATAGATCATTTCTTCTTTTTTAAATTTACCAAGGACGATATTGTAGCGATCCTCCTATTTACTACTTCAAACCATTTTCCGACACCTCATATCATCCACGCAACGTAGTTCGATTATCTGTGGAACGATTTCTCTTTCCATCCCTTAGCAATGGGTTTCGAAGACTACAAATTCTTTCTTTCTATTGGGCCACAAACCAAAAAAAATAAAAAAAAAAAAAAAAAAAATCTAATAAATAAATCCACGAGCCTCGGGATTCGATTAGTCTTTATACCTTATCTTAGGCTTATCTTATAACTTATACTATAGACCATCACATAAGGTATTTGAACCTGAATTGTCCTATACCATATACAGTTACCAGAGTATATCTTTTAAACGGGTCAACACAAAAAAAGAAATTCACTGTTTTTTCCTGCCCCTAAACAGATTAAAAAATATTTAAATCATGTTATAACTGGAAATGAAAGTAAAGTCCCTTTCTCGTCATTCCGTTCTTCTATTGCATGGCGACGAACCAACATATCTGATTCTGAAATCAGGAAAGATATTGAAATATCATTCGAAATAAACTTTTACTTTTATATGTAGCGGAAAGAAATATCGATTTATTCCCATGAGCCATTCGGTAAGAGAAGATTCATTAAATCGTAAATATCGACAAATCCTGACTGCTTGGTCTAAGGACAATAAAAAAAATCCGCCTTGTACATGTCATCTATTCGAATTTAATATCAAGAATAGCCGATATAGTCGTCATCAATTGTTAGGTCCCACTTACTTTTTATGCTTTAGAATTTGTGCTGGGTTGATAAACACAATGGAGAATAAGAAGACTTTGGTTGGCGATTCATAATAGGCGATTGGAACATCTAGAATATGCCTGTCCAAAAAACAAATTTGAATAAGTGGACATGAAGAGGACTACTTTGTCAGTACAGAGTAGACTAGTTCTAATAACTACAAGTATTCTTATGATTTATACTACTAATAATGTATCTAATAATATGAATAATTTTCACCTTTAACTATAACTCGTAATAATCAAAGTCATTATAATTGTGTGCCCTTTTCTTTTTAGAAATAAAGAATCTCTATCGCCACCGAAAAACAAAGCCTACCACTTTAGTTTAGTGGAAAAAGCCCCTTATCGGTTTGAACCGATGACTTACCTCCTTACCATGGCCGTTACTCTACCACTGAGGTAAAAGGGCTTGTTTTTTCGGATTCCTAGAATTATGCCTTTTTACCATTATGATCTACTGCATTATATATGTACATGATATATACATATATGCACATAATATATTTTCCATATTTCATTTAGGAGCAATCAATTTGATTTTACCCCCCAAAAGTAAAATTGGGCAAATTTTTTATTTTTTTTTTTTTGATAACAATAACTGCAGTGAATTGTTTCAATACCGACACGCTCCGCGAAAGAGGTTGTTTTACCTATTTACTTAACGCCATCAAACAAGCTTCACATGATTGAACTGTCCCCCTGACATCGACTAGATTCGATAGATTTTCTTTAATCATGTGAATGAGGGTATTCGTACCCTGAACCGAATCTAGAAACATAAAAGCAAAAGGTAAAATTTCTATCGTTTTTTAATTTTTCTGACTTAATGTGAGATAGTGTCTAGGCCTTTTATCTGAAACAATGGACGAAGCCCTGAGTTAAGTTAAAATTAATGAGTTAAAATTTGAAGAAAGAAACTTAAGTGGGGGTTCTACCCCCTTTTCTGTTCTGTCGGACCAATCCTTGCTGAACTGACGGAGTCCTGTACCCCCTCCTTTTCGCGTATCTACTATAGGAGGGATGGTTATTCATGAACCTCAATCCAAAACAAAATTCTAATGGAAATACATAACATCAAAGTAGAAAAGAGTTGTTCAGATCTGTCATATCATTAGATATATGACAATTCCAAAAAAACTACTCATACTATCATCATAGTATGATGCCAGTTGGGCGGATCTGCCCCTATCGTCTAGTGGTTCAGGACATCTCTCTTTCAAGGAGGCAGCGGGGATTCGACTTCCCCTGGGGGTACTACGAAAGGAATTGATAATGGATATCACAGAAGCTAGAAGGAATTCTTCCTGGGTCGATGCCGAGCGGTTAATGGGGACGGACTGTAAATTCGTTGGCGATATGTCTACGCTGGTTCAAATCCAGCTCGGCCCAAAAATTCGCCGCTCCATGACTATGATATAACCAATGATATAACCATTTGTCCCCCAGAAACAAAAATACCTGATCCGTAAAAGAGAAAGAGTCCATTTTTGTTTCTCTATCCATGTTTTTCTCATTCGTTCTGATCTTTTCTTTCTAACGATCTAGATTCATAATACTTAATCAAAGCAAAGATTATGAAAGGAAAAATCGTTTTTTTCTCATGAAAGGTTGATTATCCATTTTTGGCAATAAAAAAAAATAACACAGGTTACTAGTAATCCGTGTCACTTTCACTATAGTCCATATCTATGTGTTCTATGTGTATATGATATCGTGTAGATGATCGCATTAGTATATCATTCGTGTCTCTGTTACAACGCGACGAAGAAAATGTTTTTCTGAAAACCATTAAGAATATGTATACCATACACCTCGCTGGGATTGTAGTTCAATTGGTCAAGCACCGCCCTGTCAAGGCGGAAGCTGCGGTTCGAGCCCCGTCAGTCCCGAACTAGGATCCGACCGATGAATGGAGAATGAATTTCTCTATTGTCCGTGAAAAAGGAGACAGGGAGCAAGATCTAATCCCAGTGTAGATCCTTATTTCTTTTGTTTTTCATTTCGCATTTATCATCAACAAATACAGGATTTTCCATTTATTCCACTAGTGCCGAGTGATAAGGAAGACATAACATATATAGATTCGTACATCGGTGGTATTCCTATATTTAGTATTTTAAGAGATACTCGTCTGACTTTCTTTTTCGATTTTCTTGATAAATGAAATAAATAGAGTGCTCCTATTTTTACCGAGAGTACATACGCAAATTGTATTCGTTTATTGTACAATACATAATGAACTTAACATATTACCTCGACAGAGTACTTGTCATGTTAAACGACAACCCTTTTTAGCTTCGACTTTGTTTGTGTAGCCTCAATGACATTGGAAACTGACAACTTTCTCGTTCTTGTGCGCCCAAAGAGCAACTCTTCTCAAAATCTCAAGTGCTGAGTTGGAACTCCCATCTAAAGGATTCTGTGGTTCCGGGAGAATCCAGCGACAGAGAACCCAGGAACGGCGAGCTCTCCCCCTTTTTCCGCCCGACTCTTGTTCTTAAGATGCTGGGTTTTAAAGACGAGTGTTGCCCTTGTCTCCGACCCTTACTGCCCAAAACCGAGCGCGGACAGCTAATGCGTTTCCCCTTATGAACAGGGTCTATGTCGGTCCGTGACCCCTTGATGCCGCGTCGTCCTTGGTGATCTCGTAGTTCCTACTGGGTAGAACGATGGGTCGGTCCCTGGATTTTCCCTTCCTTTGCCACATTTCCCGCTCAAAGTTGTAGGGAGATATTGGCATCACCTATTCGAGGGCCAACTTGATCCTTTCCCCCCAGGATCCCCAATGAGGGACCCAGGAGAGCCGCCGATCCAACTATCGTCCATGTACGATCCATACTAGATCGGACCAACTGCCCATCCTACCCTCCTCTACGTTTCGTGACAGCCACCTTTTTGTCCTCTCAGTAGTCTTTCAGTGGCATGTTCGGTCCTCTTCCCCATGACTCTTAGGAAAAAGTGAGCCACCGGTTCGGTACAAGATACTATCCTACCGCCTGACAATTAGACATCAACCCGTAATCGCAACGACCCAATTTCAAGAGCGGACTCTACAACTTGAGCTA
>PYDT01001548.1:0-32275 GCA_004837865.1 Musa balbisiana
TTCTCTCATTCAAAAAGAATATTAAGTCTTCATCTATATTCACACTAAAATAAATAAGTAAAAAAAAAAACTTAAAGCGAGAGGAGTTAAAAGATACCCTAACAGAATGCACTTCAGACACAGTACCATAAATCCAATCCCTTTTCATTTCTTCATTTCATATTTTTTGCCATTTCTGCCATTCTTCCTCTTGCTTACGTTACTGTCCGGGGTCCTCTACATCTAAGTAAGTTATGTGGCGCGGATCAAAGTTCATAGTGCAGAACTCTTTTTTGATTCATCCCATTGTTTCGCTCATACGAAATGGATATGATCTATGTCCAAATTTTTGGAATTAAATGAAGTTTTTTTTGGTTATTCCAAATACGAATTAAAGTCCGGTTACTTTCTTTCATCTAGAACGGAACGAAAATAATTCCTTCACTTGAAATAATCTGAATCGTGTCATAGTCGTATAGTAAACATAGTTTCTTATCATTTTCATGAGCTCTTGTATTTCAATAGAAATTGGGGTAATATGTCCCTACGTAGGGCCAACCTATCCAACTTTCCGGCACAAATACGTTTAAGGCGTGGAATGGATTATCATAAGAGATTCCCAACTATCAAAGATTCGCGTTCTTGAAATCAGCACTTCTCCAAATCCAGACAACGACGGGATTCTAGATTATTCTTGGGGCAAATACTTTTATGCATACCTCTTCTGGTTAGCTATACCATGAAGGACGTTTCTCGTAAGATGATACCACTGGCCTAAAACACCGCCTGGTGCTACTCATAGGCACACTGGGAGCGTAAATACTTGTAACCATATACATATGAATGAAGGCAATGGAATCCCAATCCTCGGTTGTATTTTTAAAGTTTCATTCCTCGCAATCAAAGCCCAAAGCTCTATGAACTAAATCTGGGTGACTAACCACTCAGATAACGCTCCTGCTGCTCTTCTTGATCTTCCCCCATTTGTAGTTGTATGAGTATTTCACTTTCCATGAAATTTTAAAGATTGACCCTTTCGGTCTTATTCGCACAAAAAACCTTACTGTCTTGATTCACTAATCATGGGGAGCTACTGACTTTTGGATTGAAAAATGTTTCAGAAGGTATCTCTGAGTAGATGGTGCTTGATAGCGCAATTCTTGATCATAATTCCATATGAGTACTGCGATCGGAACCAAAAACTTGTGATTGGTAGTACAACATCGTTTCCCTGTTGAGGACAACAGTTTCTATCTTCAAAGATTTCTCAGAATATTTTCTTACGAAGTTTTCGTTATAGCATCTATAACGCCTCTGGTTTTAGGTGGTCGAGCCGGCACAATCGACATCGACAGAATAGCTTATCGACTCCACGAACAGTACTATAAGAATCGACTGAACATCCCCTCCCTTTAATATACAAGCTCCCATAGCAAATGACTATTTGGGGGGTCAGGCATTTTGCTCAATATCTTACTAAAAGAGGAGCCATTTTCCTTGTACTGTGCCGGCTGTTAAAATTAGGTCTGCTTGTCTAGGACTCGATCTTGTACCAACTCCATACGATCACAGTCGAATCGCGAGGGCCTATTAATGACGCAAATTCAATGAACAACAACTGTTAACCGTATAGAAGCGGCCATAAAACTGGAAATGTCTTGACCAATTCGAAAGACATTCAATGTCGTTAAAATAACTGCATTGTAATTGTTGGTCAACTAATGGAAAACTCATCAATTCTAACTGTCTCAAGTAATCTTTTCTTCATTTTATATTTTGATTGTCTGTCATATTCATTTAATACCGCCATGCTCCTTCACCATGCATACACTGAACCAACAAGTGGGATAATCACAAATTAAAGCTTCGATAATCAGAATACCCCAATACATCACACGCATTGCCTGGATAAGACCGACCGTTTCCACATCAAAACCACAAAACGAGAGCAAACAGTAATCGCGATTCGAAATATGTAACACAAGCATCCCCAATTGGTTCTATACCCGATTCATAACTAGAGAGCTTCTCTGTTCCTGTCACTAACCGGGCTAAAAACTCCGGAACTTACAATGCCAATATAGGAATAACGCTTGATATATAGAAATGCCCAGAAAAATCATATTCGGCAGCAAAAACAAAAGTACTCTATTAATGTGGATTGCGGAATTAGTCGATTCGAATCGTAAGTGTCATTCATCACCATACAACGTCTATCTTCGGCGACAAGATTTGATTTTGATCAAATCAAACACTGCATAGTTTAGAGTTTGTTTGCGGTGGGCATGTTTTGTTTAAAGATTCATCGCTAATGGAATCCCACTTATAAATTTTTTGATTTCGATTCTTTTATATGGTGTAGAACTGGATGCTCTACACAAACAACTCTCTCCCTTTGTCTTGGGTTCTCTATCCTCTAGAAAAGGTAATAAAATACGAAATATCCATGCCTATAACTATTTCTAATTCCTATCGAATAACTATAATAAACCTCAATGACCCTATATAAGTAAATAATACCTATAATTAAATCCTACCTAATAAGACTATATTCATTAGACTACTATGTTGATATATATAATCAACATATGAGATAATATAAATTTCATTTCCATTTTTTAAAACTTAAATTTTTCAATAGTCATATGGGGTAAAGGTCTAGGATTTCTACATATGCTATTTATCGAAGTATTCCTTTTTCATTAAAATCTGGGTATAGGATCATTGCTTCTATTGATTTAGATACGAATATAATACGTAATCTAATGCATCGAATGCTTTTTTATCTTTTTCTTGTCCTAGATTTCATTTCTATTTTTCTTAATTGATTCAATCCGTTGAAGGAGAGGTGACATATAACAACTTATCTCTTTCTATACAAAAAATGGAAACTTGGAACCTGTACTATCCCACCTCCTCATAAATAAATAAAAAAGCGAGTTATTTCATTAGAGTTATCATGAAAGATTCATTCTATTTCGGACCAATCTCTATACTAACCAAAGATTAACGATTTGGAATGAACCAAATACTTGTTTGTTTTGTTACGGCAATAACGCTTAATAATTTACCTTCACTATTAATGGTAAGACCAAGCAATGTTGAGTCGCTACAAGAAAAAGGTTTTACAGCAAACCTATACTATATGCATGAACCATGCAAAGAGTGAGGTATATCGCGGACTCATAAATGATTTACATACATTTTCAAATAAAAAGATCACACAGTTATCGGAATGATTCGAACGGACCGAAATCAATCCACAACCACTCACTCATAGAATATAGAAGAAGAAACGTTAATATATTTAGATTTAGGCCCAATTCGTTATCTCTCCATTATCTCTGAATCAATCATAGGTGTCTCTTGTTCTGCAAAAACGATTAGTGATTATTAGGGGATCCTCCAAATACAGGACAAGACCCAAACCACGAAAGAATAGGTCCTAACCCAGGGACTTAGGATTAACTTGTTGTCCCATAAAATGAAAACTATAACTAACTAAATATAATATATTAGGATTAGGCTATACGGACTCGAACCGTAGACCTTCTCGTAAAACAGATCAAACTGATTATTATCGAATTGATTCGAACTGTTTCAAAGACCCACATGCATTTTGTTGCAATTGGCTCTTTCCTCACTGTGTAAGATCAGTTCGTCCACCATATTTTTTCTTTAGAGGAAGATAATGAGATGGTTCCATTGCTCTGATTTATTATTTGTATTCTGATCTAGGAGCAATACCAAAGTGTTTCAAAGAAGGGTTATCTTGACTTAGGTCGCCTTCGGCCTAGATCAACCTAAGTTAATGGAATCTCTATCGCTCCGCTGCAACAGTCGAATATGATATTCCTACCACCTTAAAGTTCATAGGACGAAAAGAGTTATTTTGAGGCCCTTATACTCTTAATGCCTACATTGAATGGCTTGGTATTTACCTTTCACTAGCAAATCAATGGCGGTTCTATTTGATTTGGCAACTGAATTCGCGCCTGAATCGGACCGAACCATATTTGTCAGGCTATTGTTCTCTTGTTCCCCCGACCTTGGAGTAAAAACATTGATTTCCCCCCCCCCCCCCTCACTACGCTCATTATGTTCGTTGCTATAGGCGCCTTTGAAAAGCATTGGCGCGCGTGTAAACGAGGTGCTCTACCAACTGAGCTATAGCCCTTGTCATAGACATCTTAACATATAGATAATTTCTTGTCAAGATGGATATTCCATAATCCAATCATAGCTCTCTGATCTATTTATTTTATTTACGCTTAACAGAACCGATTAGTATTGCTTAGAAATAATTTCCACCTATAATCCCCGAAGTGATGGGTTATTTTGTGGTGATAAATGACCTACTTACTCAGTGGTTAGAAGTATGCTTTCACTACGGCGGGAGTTCATTGGTTAAATCCAATAGTAGTAGAACTTATTAGATACCGGAGTCGATGAAATGATATCTAATAGTTTTTCTACCCCATCTTCTTTTTTTGTTTTATCAGATTAGACTTGATGTGTTGCAATTGGCAGAATCAAACTATGTGGTGTATATAAAGAACTTTTTAAAACTTCTCTTTATTATTTTGATGTATTGACTTGACTAGTAGGAAATAACATTGACAGCCTCTACTCGTGTCCTAGCTCGTCTGAGAGCTAGATTCGCTTCAATTGCTTGTCTCTTACCCTCAGCTCTACTCAAGTTAGCTTCAGCTATTTCAAGAGCTTGTTGAGCTTCTTGCGGATCAATGTCAGTACTTATTTCCGCATCATTTCCTAAAATGGTGATCTCATTATTACCTATTCTAGCGAAACCACCCATCAGAGCCACCGTTAACCATTGGTCGTTGTTGAGGCGTATTCTCAAAAGACCTATATCTACAGCCGTGGCAATAGGGGCGTGGTTTGGTAATACGCCAATTTGGCCACTATTAGTAGATAAAATTATTTCTTTCACTTCTGAGTCCCAAATAATTCGATTAGGAGTCAGTACACAAAGATTTAAGGTCATTTCTTCAATTTGCTCTCCTCTTCTAAGTTCATAGCTTTCGCGGTAGCTTCATCGATGTTACCTACTAAATAAAAGGCCTGCTCGGGAAGACTGTCTAACTCTCCGGAAAGGATCAGTTGAAACCCCCTAATTGTTTCTGCAAGACCAACATATTTTCCTGGAGAACCAGTAAATACTTCTGCCACGAAGAAGGGTTGTGATAAGAAACGCTCGATTTTTCGTGCTCTTGCTACAGTTAAACGATCTTCTTCGGATAATTCGTCCAACCCAAGAATAGCTATAATGTCCTGAAGTTCTTTGTAACGTTGTGAAGTTTGCTTAACTCTTTGCGCAGTTTCATAATGTTCCTCGCCAACGATCCGAGGTTGTAACATAGTTGACGTTGAATCTAAAGGATCCACTGCTGGATAAATACCTTTGGCAGCTAATCCTCTTGATAATACGGTAGTAGCATCTAAATGTGCAAATGTCGTGGCAGGAGCAGGGTCGGTCAAATCGTCCGCGGGTACATAAACGGCTTGGATCGAAGTTATAGATCCCTCTTTGGTAGAAGTAATTCTTTCTTGCAAAGAACCCATTTCTGTACTAAGGGTAGGTTGATAACCCACTGCAGAAGGCATTCTCCCCAATAAGGCGGATACTTCTGATCCTGCTTGGACGAAACGAAAGATATTGTCGATGAATAGAAGTACGTCTTGTTCATTAACATCCCGGAAATATTCCGCCATAGTTAGGGCAGTCAAACCAACTCTCATACGAGCTCCCGGCGGTTCATTCATTTGACCATAGACTAGAGCTACTTTTGATTCTGCAATATTTTTTTCATTAATTACTCCGGATTCTTTCATTTCCATGTAAAGATCATTTCCTTCACGAGTACGTTCGCCTACTCCGCCAAATACAGATACGCCTCCATGAGCTTTGGCAATGTTGTTGATCAATTCCATGATGAGTACTGTTTTACCTACTCCAGCTCCTCCAAATAGTCCGATTTTTCCTCCACGGCGATAAGGAGCTAAAAGATCCACTACTTTAATTCCTGTTTCAAAGATTGATAATTTCGTCTCTAACTGTATAAAGGCAGGTGCAGGTCTATGAATAGGAGATGTTGTGCTAGTATCTACAGGACCTAAATTATCAACAGGCTCCCCAAGAACGTTGAAAATTCGTCCGAGGGTAGCTCCACCGACTGGAACGCTTAGAGGAGCTCCCGTGTCAATCACTTCCATTCCTCTCATCAGTCCATCTGTAGCACTCATAGCTACAGCTCTAACTCGATTATTTCCTAATAATTGTTGTACCTCACAAGTCACATTAATTTGCTGACCGATAGTATCTCGACCCTTAACTACCAAAGCGTTATAAATATTAGGCATCTTGCCCGGAGGAAAAACAACATCCAGTACTGGGCCAATAATTTGAGCGATACGCCCTAGGTTTTGTTCTTCAAGTGTGGAAACCGCAGGACTAGAAGGGGTAGGATTGATTCTCATAATTATAATTAAAGTAAAGTATGTCGAAAGTTTTTTTGAATAGTGCCATGCCAAGTCGAAAATAAATGTCCGATAGCAAGTTGATCGGTTAATTCAATAAGAAATAAATGGGAGTTAGCACTTGATTTAGTTGGTACCACCCAACCGAATACGATTCAATCGTTTACTCATTCAATGAGTAAATTTTCAAGTTCAGCCAATCCTTCTTTTTTCAAAAGAAATATTAAGTACATGAAATCACGAGTAAGTCTCTTTCATTTCTCTATCATTATAGAAAAACCATCCGTATTAGATTCTATTATCTATAGAATTCGAACCCGAACTCCATTTATGATTCATTATTTCGATCTAATTGGCCATTGTTCTTTTTTTTTTGAATAGATATTGGATTTCCGCCTATCTATTCTTTATACCCTTTTAGGATGAATTATGCCTATTTTCACATCTAGGATTTACATATACAACATATATCACTGTCAAGAGTGAATTTTTCTTAGTATTTAGATTCAAAATAAGAAGGAGATCCATTTGATTTTATTGTAAACTTGCAAAACAAACATTGGGTTTGGGTTGCGCCATATATATCAAAGAGTATACAATAATGATGTATTTGATGAATCAAATACATGGTCTAATAATGAACCATTTCATTTTAACATAACATTGAAATTAGTTGATAATATTAGTTTAATATTTTTTTCTCTTTTTTTTTTTGAAAAATTTTTGTCAAAGGTTTCATTCACGCATAATCTATATCGAGTAGACCTTGTCGTTGTGAGAATTCTTAATTCATGAGTTGTAGGGAGGGACTTATGTCACCACAAACAGAGACTAAAGCAAGTGTTGGATTTAAAGCTGGTGTTAAAGATTACAAATTGACTTATTATACTCCTGACTACGAAGTCAAAGATACTGATATCTTGGCAGCATTCCGAGTAACTCCTCAACCTGGAGTTCCGCCCGAAGAAGCAGGGGCTGCGGTAGCTGCCGAATCTTCTACTGGTACATGGACAACTGTGTGGACTGATGGACTTACCAGTCTTGATCGTTACAAAGGGCGATGCTACCACATCGAGGCCGTTGTTGGGGAGGAAAATCAATATATTGCTTATGTAGCTTATCCTTTAGACCTTTTTGAAGAAGGTTCTGTTACTAACATGTTTACTTCCATTGTGGGTAATGTATTTGGTTTCAAAGCCTTACGAGCTCTACGTCTGGAGGATCTGCGAATTCCCACTTCTTATTCCAAAACTTTCCAAGGCCCGCCTCACGGCATTCAGGTTGAAAGAGATAAGTTGAACAAGTATGGTCGTCCCCTATTGGGATGTACTATTAAACCAAAATTGGGATTATCTGCAAAAAACTACGGTAGAGCGGTTTATGAATGTCTACGTGGTGGACTTGATTTTACCAAAGATGATGAAAACGTGAACTCACAGCCATTTATGCGTTGGAGAGATCGTTTCTTATTTTGCGCCGAAGCAATTTTTAAAGCGCAGGCCGAAACAGGTGAAATCAAAGGACATTACTTGAATGCTACTGCGGGTACATGTGAAGAAATGATGAAAAGGGCCATATGTGCCAGAGAATTAGGAGTTCCTATCGTAATGCATGACTACTTAACTGGTGGATTCACTGCAAATACTAGCTTGGCTCATTATTGCCGTGACAACGGCCTACTTCTTCACATCCATCGCGCAATGCATGCAGTTATTGATAGACAGAAAAATCATGGTATGCATTTCCGTGTACTAGCTAAAGCATTACGTATGTCTGGTGGAGATCATATTCACGCCGGTACAGTAGTAGGTAAACTGGAAGGGGAACGTGAGATGACTTTAGGTTTCGTTGATTTATTACGTGATGATTATATCGAAAAAGACCGAAGTCGCGGTATTTTCTTCACTCAAGATTGGGTCTCTATGCCAGGTGTTCTGCCCGTGGCTTCAGGGGGTATTCATGTTTGGCATATGCCTGCTCTGACCGAAATCTTTGGGGATGATTCCGTACTACAGTTTGGCGGAGGAACTTTAGGACACCCTTGGGGAAATGCACCTGGTGCAGTAGCTAATAGGGTGGCTTTAGAGGCGTGTGTACAAGCTCGTAATGAGGGACGTGATCTTGCTCGTGAAGGTAATGAAATTATCCGTGAAGCTAGCAAATGGAGCCCTGAACTAGCCGCTGCTTGTGAAGTATGGAAAGAGATCAAATTCGAATTCGAACCAGTAGATAAGCTAGATAAAGAGAAAAAGTAAGTGTGCATAATTCAGTAATTCCTGTTTGTTCTCCTAATTGATTGCAATTAAAGTCGGCCCAATCTTTTCCTAAAAAAAGATTGGGCCGATTGCCGAATAAAAAAAAAGAATGAGCATTCTATACTATGTATTTGCATATATCTTTTATATGTACAGATGTACAGATCTTACCTATATATACAAGATAAGATCGAAGACTAAACAACTCAATACTTCTATTGTTTGTTGTTGGATCCATAGGATTGGATTAATTATGGATCCTTGGGATTGGTGGACTTTTTTATATCTCCTAGTTTCAGGCCATAGATCAAGCCAAGGGAAAGGCTCCTTTACCCATCCTATATATTGTCTTTTTCGTTCCATGTTAAAATAGAAACTTAATTATTTGATTATACGAAAACAAATTCTTTATTCTTTATTTATAGAAATAAACAACTATCTCTATTTTCGATGAGAATTTGTACATCACATGGAAGAAAGCTGTGTCTTTCTATTTTAAAATTGAGAAAAAGATTCTATCAATATATATTGAAGTGATACCTCGGCTTCCCACAAAAGAGAATCATTTTACTTTCACTATTTGATTTCTTATCAGAATTAAGCATACGAATCTAATCCTAATCATTAGGATTGTTAATTAATAACGAGTAAGTATTGAAAGAACGAGTAAGTAGTGAAAGAAATGATTATCCATCGAATGTATTGTATTTCATCAAATAGGGGGTAGAAAGACTCTATGGGAAAATGGTGGTTCCGTTCGATGTTGTCTAACGAGAAGTTAGAACATAGGTGTGGGCTAAGTAAATCAATGGATAGTCTTGATGGTATTGGACATACCAGTAGAAGTGAACAACCTATTCTAAACGATACGAAGAAAAAGATTCCTAGTTGGAATCATAGTGGTAATTATAGTTTCACTAATGTTGATTCTTTATTTGAAATCAAGGATATTTGGAGTTTGATCTCTGATGACACTTTTTTAGTTAGGGATAGTAATGGTGACAGTTACTCTGTATATTTTGATATTGAAAATCAGATTTTTGAGGTTGACAATGATAGTTCTTTTCTGAGTGAACTAGAAAAAAAACTTTCTAGTTATTTGAGTAGGGGGTATAAGAAAAAGAATCACTACTATTATCATTACATGTATGATACTCAATCTAGTTGGAATAATCACATTAATAGTTGCATTGATAGTTATCTTCGTTTTGAAGTCAGTATTAATAGTTCTATTTCGGGTAGTACCAACAATTACAGTGACAGTTACTTTTATAACTTCATTTGTACTGAAAATAGAAATAGTAGTGAGAGCGGTAGGTCTAGTAAAAGAACTAGAAAAAATTTCAATGATTTCCATGAAGAAGTAGAATTCCATGAAGAAGTAGAATCAGATTTCCATGAAGAAGTAGAATCAGATTTCCATGAAGAAGTAGAATCAGATTTCCATGAAGAAGTAGAATCAGATTTCCATGAAGAAGTAGAATCAGATTTCCATGAAGAAGTAGAATCAGATTTCCATGAAGAAGTAGAATCAGATTTCCATGAAGAAGTAGAATCGAAGTAGAATCGGATTTCCATGAAGAAGTAGAATCAGACTTCATGAAGAAGTAGAATCAGACTTCCATGAAGAAGTAGTTCCATGAAGAGTAGAATCAGATTTCCATGAAGAGTAGAATCAGATTTCCATGAAGAGTAGAATCAGATTTCCATGAAGAAGTAGAATCAGACTTCCATGAAGAAGTAGAATCAGACTTCCATGAAGAAGTAGAATCAGATTTCCATGAAGAAGTAGAATCAGATTTCCATGAAGAGTAGAATCAGATTTCCATGAAGAGTAGAATCAGATTTCCATGAAGAAGTAGAATCAGACTTCCATGAAGAAGTAGAATCAGATTTCCATGAAGAGTAGAATCAGATTTCCATGAAGAAGTAGAATCAGACTTCCATGAAGAAGTAGAATCAGATTTCCATGAAGAGTAGAATCAGATTTCCATGAAGAGTAGAATCAGATTTCCATGAAGAGTAGAATCAGATTTCCATGAAGAGTAGAATCAGATTTCCATGAAGAGTAGAATCAGATTTCCATGAAGAGTAGAATCAGATTTCCATGAAGAGTAGAATCAGATTTCCATGAAACAATGATTTCATATATAAATCAAAAATACAAACATTTATGGGTTCAATGCGAAAATTGTTATGGATTAAATTATAAAAAATTTTTTTTAAGTCAAAAATGAATATTTGTGAACAGTGTGGATATCATTTGAAAATGAGTAGTTCAGATAGAATTGAACTTTCGATTGATCCCGGAACTTGGGATCCTCTGGATAAAGATATGCGATATCTATAGACCCCATTGATTTTCGTTCAAAAGAGGAACCTTATGGAGATCGTATCGATTTTTTATCAAAGAAGGACAGGTTTAGCTGATGCTATTCAAACAGGCATAGGTCAAATAAATGGTATTCCCGTAGCAATTGGCGTTATGGATTTTCAGTTTATGGGAGGTAGTATGGGATCCGTAGTAGGCGAGAAAATTACTCGTTTGATCGAGTATGCTACTAATCGATCTCTACCTGTAATTATTGTGTGTGCTTCTGGAGGAGCACGCATGCAAGAAGGAAGTTTGAGCTTGATGCAAATGGCTAAATATCTTCTGCTTCATCTAATTATCAATCAGATAAAAGTTATTCTATGTATCAATTCTTACATCTCCTAGTATCAATTCTACATCTCCTACAACTGGTGGAGTAACAGCCAGTTTTGGTATGTTGGGGGATATCATTATTGCTGAACCTAACGCCTACATTGCATTTGCGGGTAAAAGAGTAATTGAACAAACATTAAAAAGGTAATACCTGAAGGTTCACAAGTGTCTGAGTATTTATTCCATAAAGGTTTATTCGACCCAATAGTACCACGTAATCTTTTAAAAGGTGTTCTGGGTGAGTTATTTCAGCTCCACGGTTTCTTTCCCTTGAATCCAAGTTCAAAAATGTAAAGTATAGCACTAGATTCAGTTATTTTATTTGTAGCGAACAAGTATTTAATTCGTCGTAATCAGGTGTTTTCTTTGGTGACATAAGTTCTCCTTGTAATAAGAGACAGAGGTTTCGGATAATTTTTATTTTATATTTTATTATATTTTATTATTCTTTATTTTATTATTTTTATATTATTTATAATTATAATTATAATATAAATAATATAATAATAATAAATATAAAAATTTTTTTAGAATATTTTAGAATATAGAATATATAGTTTCTATCTAATCATTTTCTATCTAATCATATAGAATTATAGTTGATATTACTTATTACTTATAAATAAATAATATTTATTATAATTTTTTATAATATATTTATAATATAATAATGGCTTGATATTACTTATAATAGATACTTGATATTACTTATAATAGATATATCATAAGTAATAGATATATCATAAGAAGATATCTTTCTAATAGATAGAAATATTAAAACAGATAGAAATATTAAATTGAGGCACCTATTCTATGACAGATCCCAACTTACCCTCTATTTTTGTGCCTTTAGTGGGCCTAGTATTTCCGGCAATTGCAATGGTTTCCTTATTTCTTCATGTCCAAAAAATAAGATTGTCTAGACCCAATGGGACCGAATCTTATCAATTTATTTCAACACTGGATGATAATACAGATATTTATCTCGTGTAATATGGTATGATATGTGGCTCTTTCCGAACACACAAATGAAAGAACTGTTATGCGGATATATGATATCTGCATAAATGCATGTATATGTGAATATAGCTGGTTCAAAATGGATTAGTGAATATTTTAAATAGAAAGTCAATGTATCTAACCAATTACTCCTAATGTTTCACATCAGAATAGTGCTAGTTGATGAAAGTTACTTCGGGATCAAGAAAGGTAAAGTAAAATTTATTTGGGTTATTCGCTCAATTCCAATCGAATGCAACTGGATCTAGTATAGTATGAATTGGCGATCAGAACATATATGGATAGAACTTATAACGGGGTCTCGAAAAACGAGTAATTTTTGCTGGGCCTGTATCCTTTTTTTAGGTTCACTAGGATTCTTAGTGGTTGGAACTTCCAGTTATCTTGGTAGGAATTTGATATCCGTATTTCCATCTCAGCAAATCATTTTTTTTCCACAAGGGATCGTGATGTCTTTCTACGGGATCGCGGGTCTATTCATTAGCTCGTATTTGTGGTGCACAATTTCGTGGAATGTAGGTAGCGGTTATGACCGATTCGATAGAAAAGAAGGAATAGTGTGTATTTTTCGCTGGGGATTTCCTGGAATAAATCGTCGCATCTTCCTTCGCTTCTTTATGAGAGATATCCAATCAATCAGAATAGAGGTTAAAGAGGGTCTTTATCCTCGTCGTGTCCTTTATATGGAAATCAGAGGCCAAGGAGCCATTCCCTTGACTCGTACTGATGAGAATTTTACTCCACGAGAAATTGAACAAAAAGCTGCCGAATTGGCCTATTTCTTGCGCGTACCAATTGAAGTATTTTGAAACGAACTGAAGTGAAGAATAAAATGAAGAATAAATATTTTCTCAAGATGGGGGAAGGAACTTGAAACCTATCCGAACATGTATTTCGTAATACAGAATTCATCTTTTAGGCCCCAGATTTGGAATTGATACCCTTTTCTGGTTAGACGGTGAAACATTTCGAAAGAATTAATTGATCCAGGGGGAGTTTTTTCGTCTCGAAACTCGATTCGTTACTTCAAGTGGGTTTTCGAGTATTCATCGAAAGGAACAAATGAAAATAAAATTGGTTCAAATTTGCCCAATTGAGATATCCGGAATAATATTTATTTCTTTTTTTCTCATTTTCATCCGAAAAGGACTCTTATTCTATGTCTATATTCCTTCTAAATTAAATAAAAAATAAAATTATTACACAATAATAGGAAAGGAATAGACCCATAGGTCAATACCTTGTTATACAACTCGTGCTTCAAAGAAATATCAGATCAGATAGAGTCAACGAATGAAGCAGGTTCATTAACAATTCAATTCACAGAAAAAAAAATGAAAAAAAAGAAAGCATTGGCCTCCCTCCCATATCTCGCATCTATAGTATTTTTGCCCTGGTGGGTCTCTTTCTCATTTAATAAATGTCTGGAACCTTGGGTTACTAATTGGTGGAATACCAGGCAATCCGAAAATTTTTTGAATCATATTCAAGAGAAAAACGTTCTGGAAAGATTCATAGAATTAGAAGAACTATTCCTATTGGACGAAATGATAAAGGAGTACCCGGAAACGCATATACAAAAACTTCATATAGGAATACACAAGGAAACAATACAATTAGTCAAAGCACACAATGAATATGATCTCCATATCATTTTGCATTTCTCGACAAATATAATCTGTTTCGCTATTCTAAGTGGTTATTTTATTCTGAGTAATGAAGAACTCGTCATTCTTAATTCTTGGGTTCAGGAATTCCTCTATAACTTAAGTGACACAATAAAAGCTTTTTCTATTCTTTTAGTTACTGATTTATGGATCGGATTTCACTCGACCCATGGTTGGGAACTAATGATCGGTTCGGTCTACAACGATTTTGGATTGGATCATAACGATCAAATTATATCTGGTCTTGTTTCCACTTTTCCAGTTATTCTAGATACAATTGTGAAATATTGGATCTTCCTTTTTTTAAATCGTGTATCTCCTTCGCTTGTAGTAATTTATCATTCAATGAATGAATAAAGAACTCATTTGATCTTATTATATCAATCAAATCAGAATCTTTCTTCGTGTATAAAGAAAGTATTTTCAATTTTACTTAATTCTTTATACTTTTATCTGTTCAAGGTATTCGTCCTATATTCCAGTACAATTATTCCAGTACAATGACAGACTCGTGTATAGGGAACTATACTAGCTACCTATCTAATTTATTGTAGAAATTCCGGGATCAATGATTGGACATGCAAAATAAAAATACTTTTTCTTGGGTAAAGGAAGAGATGACTCGATCCATTTCTGTATCGATCATGATATATGTAATAACTCGGGCATCTATTTCAAATGCATATCCCATTTTTGCGCAGCAGGGTTATGAAAACCCGCGAGAAGCAACGGGACGAATTGTATGTGCCAATTGCCATTTAGCTAATAAACCCGTGGATATTGAAGTTCCGCAAGCTGTGCTTCCTGATACTGTATTTGAAGCAGTTGTTCGAATACCTTATGATAAGCAACTGAAACAAGTTCTTGCTAATGGTAAAAAGGGGACTTTGAATGTGGGGGCTGTTCTCATTTTACCCGACGGATTCGAATTAGCCCCCCTTGATCGTATTTCTCCTGAGTTGAAAGAAAAGATAGGAAATCTGTCTTTTCAGAGTTATCGTCCCAATAAAAGAAATATTATTGTGATAGGTCCTGTTCCCGGTCAGAAATATAGTGAAATCGTCTTTCCCATTCTTTCCCCCGACCCTGCTACGAAGAAAGACGTTCACTTCTTAAAATATCCCATATACGTAGGTGGGAACAGAGGAAGGGGTCAGATTTATCCTGATGGTAGCAAAAGTAACAATACAGTCTATAATGCTACATCAGCAGGTATAGTAAGCAGAATAGTACGTAAAGAAAAAGGGGGATATGAAATAACCATAGTTGATGCATCGGATGGACATCAAGTGGTTGATATTATACCTCCAGGACCAGAACTTCTTGTTTCAGAGGGTGAATCCATCAAGCTTGATCAACCATTAACAAGCAATCCCAATGTGGGAGGCTTTGGTCAGGGAGATGCAGAAATAGTGCTTCAAGACCCATTACGGGTCCAAGGTCTTTTGTTCTTCTTGGCATCTGTTATTTTGGCACAAGTTTTTTTGGTTCTTAAAAAGAAACAGTTTGAAAAGGTTCAATTGTACGAAATGAATTTCTAGGTGCAGAGATTCCTTAACATCAAGTTGGTAAAAAGCGCCGAATTTTTTTTGATCCATACAATTATGTATGATCAAAAAATCTGTAAACCTTTTTGGTTGCTTTGTTTATACTTTTTTTTTCGTTTTGCGGGATGTCTGGAATTCATTACTTGTATCCTATTCTTAGTAATAGACAATAGACATACAAAGAAAGAGAATACAGAGCAAGGATGGGAAAAATGAAAGAAAGAAATCCTTTTAGGAGGGATTACTAGTCTTACGAGTCTTCTATTCGACACAAGAAAAGGGCGGAAAATCCTTTTTCTTGTGTCGTCTTATATCGAAATAATAATTATTTTTTCTCCTGTTCGTCAAAGATTACCATTCCTTCTTTTCCGGGTCCACCAGAACTCTTTTGGTTAGATTCATAGGAAGTTGTGGACAAACAAAAAGAGAGAAAGGATTAGGGGAATAATTGATTGAGCAAATAGAACTTCTTCAATTAACTTAAACTTTAAACTTAGAGAAATTATTCAAGAGAAATTATTCAAACAAATTATATTATAGAGTTTTATAGAGTAAGTTCTATTAGTAGTTTATTATAGAAATGATAGTAGTTTAGTATAGAAATGATTTGCAGGATGTCTCATGCGTAGAAATCTATATAATATTGTATTATTCAGAAAATCCATTGATTACTCTTTTCTTGTTTCTTCATAAGAGTTAATATTATGGAGGAAAGGAAGAACAGAGACTATGAATCAATCAATAGATTCAATTCTTCAAAAACATTATTAAGAAACAAAAGAATAGAGTGGTTTGAAACATCAGAGCAAAGGATCCGTTTTGTCATTTCATTTCTACGAATATAATATTTTGATTATGTTGACTGGCCAATTTGTATGTTATGGAATAGATCAAAATCTTCCTACTTCCTATAAGAGTAAGAAAAGAACTCAACGGGACCTTACCCTCCTTTGTCTAATTAGAGCGATAAGGTCCCGTTGAGTTCTTTTCTTACTCTTTCATGTCTACAATCCGGTTTATCCGATTACTAGAGAGATGAACCCAACCCAGAATATGAACCGTAAAAGAAAACACCTATTAAACCGATCACAGGAATACCAGTTACAGTACCAACCAGCCAAAGAGGAATCCTTCCAGTAGTATCGGCCATTTCCCCTACTTTCCTCCACATTTTCTCAAATGGTCATGCTAGAGACAAAAACAGTCATGGATAATTATGAGGATGGTATCTTTCCGAATGGGATAAGAGAATTCCTACTATTCTCTTTCTTTCTTTCAATTGAAGAAATAATTGGAAAATAAAACAGCAAGTACAAAAATTAGTAATAAACCCCAGTATAGACTGGTACGATTCAATTCAACATTTTGTTCATTCGGGTTTGATTGTGTCATAGCTCTATAATTAAAATTAGGTTTATCGTTGGATGAACTGCATTGCTGATATTGACCCCAAAAAAGAAACGGTAGGTACAGCTAGTCCGTGAACAGCCAACCATCGCACTGTAAAAATTGGATAGGTTCGATCTATGGTCATTGGGGGCCTCCTAAAAGGATTTACTAAATTCATCAAGTTGTTCCAAAGAATCAAAACGGCCGGTTATCAATGGAATACCTTGTCGGCTCTCTGTGAAATACTCGTTTGGCCGAGGACTTCCAAACACGTCGTAAGCTAAACCCGTACTGACGAATAACCAACCCGCAATGAATAGGGAAGGTATAGTAATGCTATGAATGACCCAGTATCGAATACTGGTAATAATATCAGCAAAAGAACGTTCTCCCGTGCTTCCAGACATTCTGAGCTCCACAAATTTTTGTACATTCAAAAAAGGGAATCGATTCCTTGAAAGATGGGATCAGTAAATGGAAAACTACTGATATTGCATCTTTGTGAGATCGTCAATTTTGTACCAAAGGTTTATTTCAAGTATACCGAATCAGTATAGCTATCCTTCCTCTGGCACAGCAACGCAGTCTCGATCGGTACCGAAATGCTACATAATTCTTTTCTTCTTTTTTTGTTCCTTGTCTATGCATAACTCTATGTTATTCAATAGATCAATAGAAAATTACTCAAATTCCTTATAAGATTTCCATTATTGGATTCGTAATAGAAAGTAAAGATCTTGGAAAAGCGTGAATCGATGGTTTCTAATAATTTATGAAGCATATTAGAATATTCACTTATGGAACATATTATAATATTCACACAATTCAATTATATGTATGCGAAATCTATAATAAACCCATTTTGGGGTTAAAAGTTTTTTTGTTCAAATCTTTTTATTTCAAGTAATTGGTTGGTCGTATAATACAATAAATATACTGTAATACAAAATACAATAGTATATACTATATTAGTGAAAGAAACAGAATATACTATATTAGTGAAAGAAACAGAACCCAGTTGGAACAATCCATATTCGTGATGCAACCGTTATTGTATTAGATCCAAAACAAAGGTTCTTTCTTGACCAAACTAGAAGTATGGAACTCCATGATATGGAAAGACAGAATATAGAATCTAAAAGGATAATGGAAGTTGTTCGTCTTTGAATCGAGTTGGACCTGAAAAAAAAGAATAAAAATATAAAAATTAAAAATAAAGTAAAGGTTTTATTTTTTTCGATAGATCGTGGGACACCTTTTTCTTTTCATTCGAAATATTATGTTATGGGCAATTAAGCAACCTATTACTGTACTGAGTCCAATGAGTTAAAATAAATAAAAGGTAAATAGTATCAGGCCGTTCGTTCCAAAAAAGATTAGATCCTATTGAAATAGAAAGGAAATGATTAAAATGGAATTTTCAAATCCAATTCTTTTATTCCAAAATTACTTAAATTACTTATATTTTATTTAATATTTAATTTATTTAATATTTAATTTAATATTTAAGTATAAGTCTATAAGTAATTTAAGTTTTGAATGAAGTTACACGGCACAGTTCTTATTACTATTACTTTTACTTATACTTTATATTTTACTTACTTTTACTATTACTTTATTCAACTCACAAATTCCACAATGAATCTGTTGATTCCGAATCATAGGATCGGTCAATGTCACAGCAGATGAATCGAATTTTTCTACCTATGTCACTCTTAGTTAGTCTTATCTATAATGACTGATGGATCCAGAATTTTCAATTGGAACTAAACTAATTCTGTCAATTGATTTTTTCTTGCCGTCGTATTTTGTAAAAATTGAAACTTAGGTAAGTGTTTTATCAACATATGTAGCAAAAGAACATATCTAATTTAGCTCTTTCATGCTTACTATAACTAGTTATTTCGGTTTTCTACTGGCTGCTTTAACTATAACCTCAGCTCTATTCATTGGTTTGAACAAGATACGACTTATTTGAAATGAATTGAATGAAAAATTGATAAAAACGAATATTTCTCTGAGATTCCGGGTATTCTATGGTTCTTTCTCACATCAATTGCCAATTCTTGGTCATTGAGATTCACGGATAATTTAGATTAATATTTAGGGATAGATCTTACCTTTCTTTTTATCCCCTTAAACAAACCGAAATGATTGAAGTTTTTCTATTTGGAATCGTCTTAGGTCTAATTCCTATTACTTTAGCAGGATTATTCGTAACCGCATATTTACAATATAGACGTGGTGATCAGTTGGACCTTTGATTGAGTAATATTTCTTTCTTTTTTTGATTGACCTCCTGCAGGAAGGAGGTCAAATTCAAGTTTTCAAGTTACAATTCAACTTTTTGTTTTGTTAAATTATTTTATTGTGATTCGACATCAAATAAACCGAATCACGCTCTGTAGGATTTGAACCTACGACATCGGGTTTTGGAGACCCGCGTTCTACCGAACTGAACTAAGAGCGCTTTCTTATCCTTATGACAGGAGATACGACTGTACTGTAAAGAAAAGTAATTTTTCTACCCCCAATACGTCTTGCATACATATAGTATGCAAGACCAGAAGATTATGTCCAATTTTAATCGATCTCAATGAATCCCTCGTTACTGCCCATGGGAGAAGTAATAGGTAGGGATGACAGGATTTGAACCCGTGACATTTTGTACCCAAAACAAACGCGCTACCAAGCTGCGCTACATCCCTTTTCAAAATTGTTGTACAGTTTCATTGTACAAAATCCCTGTCTTGTTTTCCATATCGTCATTTTCTCCTCCATCTATATACAATTTTCTTGTCATTTCTTCTTTTTGGTTTTTTGGTTTCATATAATAAAAGAATTATATACATCTGAACCCTAACGTATAAAAAAGTTAATATTTATCAGTAATGCTCAGGAACAAGGGATTAGATTTTTTTTTCTTTTACAAAAAAAGAAAAAAATCTATTGCTTCATTGTACATATCTATTTTAGTTAGGAATCCTGTTTAGTTAGGAATTCTGTGTAAAAAAATACAAATGATCTTGAACTACAGCATCTGACCATATATGTATTACAATCTATAATAGAAGGAGGATTTTCAATGCGAGATATAAAAACATATCTCTCCGTGGCACCTGTGCTAAGTACTCTATGGTTTGGGTCTTTAGCAGGCCTATTGATAGAAATTAATCGGTTATTTCCGGATGCCTTGTCATTCCCCTTTTTTTAATTCTAGTTATTGATTGATATGCGAAGAAATGAATAAAATTAGAGATACAATTCCACGTGACTAAAATTTCTAATTTCGCCCCTATTTTTTCAGTTCTTTAGGATAGGAAGGAAAAGAAAAAAGTGTATTGAACCTCAGCAAAAATGTGGTAGATCGAAGATCGAATTTTGGAGAACAGAAATGAAAATGTGGATCCAGTCTACGGCGAGTTCCACGAAATCATAGCATAGAAAGAAGATATTTAACTTAAATAATAAATAAAATAAATATTAATAAAATATTGAGATTTAGGATAGGAACAATTGAGAGTTAGAAAGAAATTGTATTATTTAATTATTACTCCATTAAATTATTACTTTATTATTCTATTACTTTATTATTCTATTACTTTATTATTCTATTACTTTATTATTCTATTACTTTATTATTCTATTACTTTATTATTCTATTACTTTATTATTCTATTACTTTATTATTCTATTACTTTATTATTCTATTACTTTATTATTCTATTACTTTATTATTCTATTACTTTATTATTCTATTACTTTATTATTCTATTACTTTATTATTCTATTACTTTATTATTCTATTACTTTATTATTCTATTACTTTATTATTCTATTACTTTATTATTCTATTACTTTATTATTCTATTACTTTATTATTCTATTACTTTATTATTCTATTACTTTATTATTCTATTACTTTATTATTCTATTACTTTATTATTCTATTACTTTATTATTCTATTACTTTATTATTCTATTACTTTATTATTCTATTACTTTATTATTCTATTACTTTATTATTCTATTACTTTATTATTCTATTACTTTATTATTCTATTACTTTATTATTCTATTACTATTACTTTATTATTCTATTAAAATTGTTACTCCATTAATCTAATATTAATTATCTATTAATTATCATTATATAATGAAATGATAATTGCAACGAAATACATCCATTTCTAGTTAGTAACTTCTATCGATTTTTTTTTGTTCTTTTCTTCTTCTTCAGCTCGGATCGAAAATAGAAGAGTTAAGCCGATCCAAAATTCAAAGGAGGTTCATGGCCAAGGGTAAAGATGTCAGAGTCATAGTTATTTTGGAATGTACCAGTTGTGCCCGAAATGATGTCAATAAAGAATCGCCAGGTATTTCTAGATATATTACTCAAAAGAATCGACACAATACGCCTGGTCGATTAGAATTGAGAAAATTTTGTCGCTATTGTAACAAGCATACGATTCATGGAGAAATAAAGAAATAGATCGAACAGAACGCGTGTGCGCTCTCGCCAAGGAAGAGGAAGAACTTAACATATATTTAACATATATAATATACATAATGTATACAAATCAAAGCCTATTTTGGTCGGATCTGAACTGAAGTGAATAAAGAAATATAATTTTAGAAATAAGGAATAAACCATGGATAAATCCAAGCAATCTTTTCGTAAATCCAAGCGATCTTTTCGTAGGCGTTTGCCCCCAATTGGATCGGGGGATCGAATCGATTATAGAAACATGAGTTTAATTAGTCGATTTATTAGTGAACAAGGAAAAATATTATCTAGGCGGGTGAATAGATTGACTTTGAAACAACAACGATTAATTACTATTGCTATAAAGCAAGCCCGTATTTTATCTTTGTTACCTTTTCTTAATAATGAGAAACAATTTGAGAGAGCCGAGTCGATCCCCAGAACTACTGGTCCTAGAACCAAAAATAAATAGACATACTCTTCAATTGACTCAAAACTCCAATTGTAACTCAAGCTCAGATTGATGTTTTGTTCGAAAAGGCCTAGAATCTAGAGTGGGTTCCTGTGTTATAAGAAACAAAAAATGGAGAAAATTTTTTTTATTGAAACATATTCGTTCATTCCTATTACTATCTTAATTTATTTTTATTCTATTTTCCCGGAGTTCCTTCTCCGGGGAATTCTGTTTCAATCATTCCTGTACTGTATATTACTTTAGAATCTACTTTAATTACTTTAGAATCTACTTTATTTGATGATCTTGTTGGAAATCATGTAAAGACAATTCTTATTTGATATAGCTATTTGTGCAGGTATTTTACGATTAAGAAGCAATTGCTTCTTGTACAGATTGTGTATTAATCTACTATAACTATACAATACCTTATTCTCACGAGTTACTGCATTTATCCGAGTGATCCACAAACGACGAAAATCCCTCTTTTGCCTGCCTCTATCTCGATGAGAGGAAGCCAAAGCTCTCATTTTCTGTTGAGTAATCGTTCGAGTAAGTCTTGAATGAGCTCCTCTAGAGGTTGATGCAAATAAACGAATTTTTGTTCGACGTCTCCGAGCTGTATATCCCCGTCTAACTCTGGTCATTGAATCAAATTAAACCTTAATGAATAACTAATTGATTTCGATTCTTTCAGTCATCCTTTTCCCCTCTCACGGTCGATTAATAACAAAACGGATTATTCCGATATATAAAATATAAATTCCAATGGCTTTTGCTACTATAACCTTCCTGACCACAATTTTTTATTCCGTCCAGGCATTTCACCTGCAAATAAGAAATTCTAATGATACTAAAAAAAAATAGTGGGTTCCATCGTTTCTATGGTTACTTCTTAAACGGTGAGGTCCTCTCTATACACCGGAGCCTCTTCTTTCATTTAACCAAATGGTATTGTGAACTTGTATAGTTCACACTCTTTGGCTCTACCCATCAATTATAGAGTAATAGCTCTTTTCACAATAAGAGTTATCTATACAGTGACGGCATTTAATTAGGAAAGTTGGCTAGGTAGCTGACCCTCTTAGTCCGCTCTTTTAACAATAGGAGCATAATCTTTTTGCTTCTTATAATACTATTTCCTCCGCTTAATGGATAACTATTTGCTACCAATGGGGAATTGCTTTTCATCTCAAATCTAGGTGATTGGATTTGCACCAATGGAAACCATAAATTCCATACACAATATAGGTATATGATAGATCTTTTCCATTTACCCTATTCATTGGTACCGGTCATTGACACTGGAAAAATTGTCTCATTTGTTCGAACTCATGATCTGAACGAGTCGCACATACACCCTAGTACATGTTCCTCGACGCTGAGGACATCCTCTAAGAGCGGGAGATTTCGTAACATTTCTTATTGGCTGTCTTGCGTTTCTAATAAGTTGTTTAATAGTTGGCATGTCGTATCGTATATATATATATATGTATATATAGAATTAGAATGGAATGGGTTGGTTTAGATCGATCTTAACCTGATGATTGGATTGATGATTATGAATTTTTTCTATTCAATACCAAATCACAGAAAATTCGAATTATGGTTTGAAATGGATTTACACGAAATCCCCGGTATTTTCATTTTCGACCGCTACGAGATCAACAATGCCATGAGCTTGGGCTTCTGTTGCTGACATAAAAACATCCCTTTCCATGTCTTCGGATACAACCCATAAAGGCTTGCCCGTTCTTTGTACATAAACCTTTGTGAGGGTTTCACGAAGTTTCAGTAGTTCTTCCATTTCCAGGACAAATTCCCCTGTTCGTGATTCATAAAAAGAACTAGCAGGTTGATGAATCATGACCCTAATTATATTGATATTGATATAACATCATGAACGGTTCCTCTATCTCGCATGATTGGGCTAATGTAAGGGATAAAAAAATAACAAGAAGAAATTGAACAACCGTACAGGCATCTTCTGTGCGTTGCATACGGCTCCGCAATGGAATTTACTTTTTTCTTCTCTTCTATTCTATCTAAGAAAGAAAGAGAATCCATCTGATTCAGATCGTTGAATGATCCATTTACCACCCTTCCTTTCGTAGGAGTCAAAAATACTATGATGGTTCTGTTGCTTTATATATTTATCTCGTCTGTGATTTAGCAATCCCAAAGTGCCTTTCTGATACGATCAAATAAGGAAAACTGATCTTTTTTTTTTTCATTTTCGTACTCTTCCATAACATAAATATCAGAAAGAAACTTCTGGTGTGGAAGAAAATGGTTTGTGACGCTGAAATGTACCCCCGACACATAAAATCAACAAATCGGAAATAACCTTTGTTTCATACTACTATCTCGATACAAAATCTCATGTTATGAAAAAACAATAATGGTTTGTTCATATCGAACTCGAAGTGCCATGCTATTATTACTTATTATTCATATTCAATATGGCGAAGGCATAGTCTTTCTTTTTTTTTTTCAAATAAAAACTCATTGGCGCCAAGCGTGAGGGAATGCTAGACGTTTGGTAATTTCTCCTCCGATCAGAATGAAAGATCCCATAGAAGCGGCTAACCCCATGCATATTGTATGCACATCGGGTGGCACAAATTGCATAGTATCATAAATAGCTATTCCTGATACTACCCATCCGCCGGGAGAGTTTATAAACAAAAAAAGATCCCTAGTATTATCTTCTATACTGAGATATACCATGAGACCAACAATTTGATTTGAGATCTCGCTATTAACCTCTTGACCTAAAAAAAGTAATCTTTCTCGATGAAGTCGGTTGATTAGGACAAAATTGGTTCCTTTAGGAACTGTACGTGCACCTTTGGATGCATACGGTTCAAAAAAATTGCGAAAAAGAATCAATGTGTCGATTCCAGTTCTATTTTTTTTTTTCTGTAATAGGTTTTTGTTTTTCTAATAAAGCTTCCATTTTTTAAAAGACATGAGATGAGTTTTGGCTTCCTTACCTATAAAAAAAGAATTTACTGAACTTATTGAAATTGAATTGAACAAATCTCTCTCATTGATGTATTGTTTCATCGACATTCAAATCACGATGTAATTTTCTTGTTTCTGAATGGGCCTTTTCAATTCTTTTAGGTTCATGTTCTACTCCGGGAAAAGATCTGTCCGAATTCCATTTGCACATATAGGGCAAATGGTCTCAGTACCACTTCTTTTTGTTACGACTTTTTTTTTTCAATTCGTTTCATGCCTTTCCCCAATCATTCGATGTACTCATCATACTATTCCGTTGGTTATTGGTTGGACGTTTGAAATCACTCCTATAATAAGGATAAGAATCGTTTATGATACAAGCGGTAATCGTACATTACATGGATTACCAATTTGGTATTTTCTGAACGGAGCCTGGATACTTTATTACTTTATTTTATTTTTATTTTTCCAAGTCAACCATAAATTCTCCTAATTGATCCTCAAAATAAATAAATTGATCTAATTGCACTTCACGCTCCGAATGATTGATGGTTCACTCAATACAATATTTCTTAGGCGAAACAGAGGATATTTCGATCGAGGGAGAGAACGGGTAAATTCCATATAACCCAATATGTCTGACAAGTCGCACTATAAGTCAACCCAAACTGCATCTTCCTCTCCAGGACTCCGAAAAGGTACTTTTGGAACACCAACGGGCATTAAATTAAAGAAAAAATTGAGTACTATACTTCACTTTAATGTGGAAACATAACAATGGCTTTATCGTCTTCATCCCTTTTTCTGTTTATTGTATTTTATACATAGATTTTTATACATAAATTGGAAGGTTTATTTTATAGAGTAAGACAGAATGAATAAAGAAAAATTTTAACTAACGGATCAATCGTTGGAGTAATAAACAAGTATCTACGCATTCGTTTCCCTAAAGTAGAACTAATCCTCCCATTGCGTATTGGTACTTATCGGGTATAGAATAGATCTGCTTCTCTTTGTTCTTACGAACAGAATTGTTCCATTATTTTCAATGGAACGGAATAAAAATTAACCCTTTCTCATACGGAATCTACTGAAAAGGTTAGATACATAGTATAGTCTTTTCCAATGCGATAAAATAAAGTGACATAGTGTCTATTTTTCTTTGATAAAGGGGTATTTCCATGGGTTTGCCTTGGTATCGTGTTCATACTGTCGTATTGAATGATCCCGGTCGATTGCTTTCTGTCCATATAATGCATACAGCCCTAGTTGCTGGTTGGGCCGGTTCGATGGCTTTATACGAATTAGCGGTTTTTGATCCCTCTGACCCCGCTCTTGATCCAATGTGGAGACAAGGTATGTTCGTTATACCCTTCATGACTCGTTTAGGAATAACCAATTCGTGGGGTGGTTGGAGTATTTCAGGAGGAACTGTAACGAATCCCGGTATTTGGAGTTATGAAGGTGTGGCAGGGGCACATATTGTGTTTTCTGGCTTGTGCTTCTTGGCAGCTATCTGGCATTGGGTGTATTGGGACCTAGAAATATTCTGTGATGAACGTACGGGCAAACCATCTTTGGATTTGCCTAAGATCTTTGGAATTCATTTATTTCTCTCAGGGTTGGCTTGCTTTGGCTTTGGCGCATTTCATGTAACAGGTTTGTATGGTCCTGGAATATGGGTGTCCGATCCTTATGGACTAACTGGAAAAGTACAACCTGTAAGTCCAGCGTGGGGCGCGGAAGGCTTTGATCCTTTTGTTCCCGGAGGAATAGCCTCTCATCATATTGCAGCGGGTACATTGGGCATATTAGCAGGCTTATTCCATCTTAGTGTCCGTCCGCCTCAACGTCTATACAAAGGATTACGTATGGGCAATATTGAAACTGTACTTTCCAGTAGTATCGCTGCTGTTTTTTTTGCAGCTTTCGTTGTTGCTGGAACTATGTGGTATGGTTCAGCAACTACCCCAATCGAATTATTTGGTCCCACTCGTTATCAGTGGGATCAGGGATACTTTCAGCAAGAAATATATCGAAGAGTTAGCGCCGGACTAGCCCAAAATCTGAGTTTATCGGAAGCTTGGTCTAAAATTCCCGAAAAATTAGCTTTTTATGATTACATTGGTAATAATCCAGCAAAAGGGGGATTATTCAGAGCAGGGTCAATGGACAACGGGGATGGAATAGCTGTTGGGTGGTTAGGACACCCCGTCTTTAGAGATAAAGAAGGGCGCGAGCTTTTTGTACGTCGTATGCCTACCTTTTTTGAAACATTTCCGGTAGTTTTGGTAGATGGAGACGGAATTGTTAGAGCCGATGTTCCTTTTAGAAGGGCAGAATCAAAGTATAGTGTTGAACAAGTAGGTGTAACTGTTGAGTTCTATGGTGGCGAACTCAATGGAGTCAGTTATAGTGATCCTGTGACTGTAAAAAAATATGCTAGACGTGCCCAATTAGGTGAAATTTTTGAATTAGATCGGGCTACTTTGAAATCTGATGGCGTTTTTTCGCAGCAGTCCAAGGGGTTGGTTCACTTTTGGCCATGCTACGTTTGCTTTGCTCTTCTTTTTCGGACACATTTGGCATGGCGCTAGAACCTTGTTCAGAGATGTTTTTGCTGGCATTGATCCAGATTTGGATGCTCAAGTGGAATTTGGAGCATTCCAAAAACTTGGAGATCCAACTACAAAGAGACAAGTAGTCTGATACAACATTGCTCTGGTATCTTTCGCCTCTTTTTTGATTTGACATAGGGTTAGGGTACTGAAGAAATCTTGACTTGAATCACCATCTTTTCTTTGACTCTTTCCTTTTCTTTATATGGTAAATGATGCCAAATGAATAGGTGTGGAAGCTATAATTGTAAACCACGATCGAATCTATGGAAGCATTGGTTTATACATTCCTTTTAGTCTCGACTTTAGGGATAATTTTTTTCGCTATCTTTTTTCGAGAACCGCCTAAGGTTCCAACTAAAAAATGAAATAATTTTTCATTATCTCAATTGAAGTAATGAGTCTCCCCATATGGGAGGCTCATTACTTCAACTAGTCCCCGTGTTCTTCGAATGGATCTCTTAGTTGTTGTGAGGGTTGCCCAAAAGCGGTATATAAGGCGTACCCAGTAAAGCTTACAAGTAAACCAGATATGAAGATGGCGACTAGGGTTGCTGTTTCCATTTTTAGACAATTTCAAGATCACAATGGATCTACGATAAGATCGTTTATTTACAACTACAACGGAATGGTATACAAAGTCAACAGATCTCAACCAATGATTAAATAGGATTTATGGCTACACAAACCGTTGAGGATAGTTCTAGATCTGGGCCAAGACAAACTACTGTAGGGAATTTATTGAAACCATTGAATTCGGAATATGGTAAAGTAGCTCCGGGCTGGGGGACTACACCATTAATGGGAGTCGCAATGGCCCTATTTACGGTATTCCTATCTATTATTTTGGAAATTTATAATTCTTCGTTTTACTGGATGGAATTACAATGAGTTAAGTTTATAAGAACTTTGAAGTCCTAGTTTTCAATCAAAAAAATTACTTTACTTAAAACTCGGATTTCTAGACCATTCTGGTAGTTCGACCGTGGAATTTATTTGTTTCGGTATCTCCGGAATATGAGTGTGTGACTTGTTATAATTGATCCTATTGATAATACAGAGAATGGTCCTGTTATCTCTATCGAGATGATTCTATTTCGTCGGATAGTTATTCTAGTATCTGGAGCACGGAATATATATAGAATATAGAATAGATTAAGAAAAGAAATATTAAAACTATGATTCATACCTACTATTCAGACCTCGCAACCGGACTCAGAAATTTTCAAATAGATATTTCCTAAATCAAACGATTTTTCTTCCTTCAGACTTTTTTTTTTCTTGACCGAAGGACAACTCTTTTTCTAGATTTTGTTGAGTCATTACATTCATCGAATAAGTGATCATCAAAGGGTTCTTACTCAGAGAACCTTTGAGTTTAGCTTGAGGCTTTGCTTTATTAATTTATTAAATTAAATCATCGTGGTTCTAGTATGAATCTGGGGTTTCAATTGATTCATAGGGTCTCAACAAGCAAATTCCTATCAATAGTAAAACAAGAATCAATCCGCATTACACAAAAAAACAAGAAATAAAATAACAAATAAAAAATAGGGAAGAGAAGATTCAAAAGGCCTGTAATGATCAACATCAAAAGAGACAGATGAGCCAACTTGATATTTTGAGGCATTATCATACAAAGAAGAAATTTCGTATTTTTGTTACTTCGTATCTTCGGGTCGGGGCAAATCAAGCGGCTAAGCTAAGAAGTTTTGAACTTTCTATTACATATCCGTTGAAATCAGCATTTGTGTGTTTCTGCTTGAGCCGTACGAGATGAAATTTTCATATACGGTTCTCAGAGGGGGAGTCCCTTGGCCTTGGTTACCTATCTCAATAAAGTATATGATTGGTTTGAGGAACGTCTTGAGATTCAGGCGATTGCAGATGATATAACTAGTAAATATGTTCCTCCTCATGTCAACATATTTTATTGTTTAGGGGGGATCACACTACTTGTTTTTTAGTACAAGTAGCTACAGGTTTGCTATGACTTTTTACTACCGTCCAACCGTTACAGAGGCTTTTTCCTCTGTTCAATACATAATGACTGAGGCCAACTTTGGTTGGTTAATCCGATCAGTTCATCGATGGTCAGCAAGTATGATGGTTCTAATGATGATCTTGCACGTATTTCGTGTGTACCTTACAGGTGGATTTAAAAAACCCCGCGAATTAACTTGGGTTACAGGTGTAGTTTTGGCTGTATTGACGGCATCTTTTGGTGTAACTGGTTATTCCTTACCTTGGGACCAAATTGGTTATTGGGCAGTAAAAATTGTGACAGGCGTACCTGAAGCTATTCCCGTAATAGGATCGCCTTTGGTAGAGTTATTACGCGGAAGTGCTAGTGTGGGCCAATCCACTTTGACTCGTTTTTATAGTTTACACACTTTTGTATTGCCTCTTCTTACTGCCGTATTTATGTTAATGCATTTTCCAATGATACGTAAGCAAGGTATTTCGGGTCCTTTATAGAATCATAGATATTTGTAATTGATCATATATATACTGGGGGGAACGATAGACAATAATATTCATTGCTAGAAATAGGATTATTGAAAAAATAAGACATGTTATTTGGATACTTTTCTTCAACTTCGACAGTATTGTATTCCTTATTTGATACGAATAGTTGAAGTTACATTTTCCGAAGAGAGGATGGATATGGGAGTGTGTGACTTGAACTATGATTAGGCCATGCAGATATATTATTTATCTGCCACATTGAATTCACAACCAATGTGTCTCCACATCCAACCACCACGTAAGCCCCTATGTAGCAGAGAAGGCCGGTTCGTTTGGGAGAACCTTTTCATGATCATACCTGAATCCTGTTATGCATGCCCAGGCTTCCGTCAGATCCCGGTAGACTAACTAAGTGATGTGGCCTTGATTCCATGTTCTGTCTATTCCACTTCCTTATTGCGTGTAGAAAGCATTCATTCCTCTGCATCGATCCCGATCGATAATACTATCGGAGTGAAAAGAGATCGAAGAACCATAGCTAGACTTTAGTAGTACAAGGAAATACTGTGTATGTACAACATCGAGATGTTTGGGGGGATAAACCCATCCCAAGACATAGACAATCCAAAAAGCACTTGATCAGATCAATTTATAAGCCTACTTGGATATTGAGCATTTACCTGTAAGAACTGATTAGTTTCATGAATAGTTTTGCAACTCCGAAAATGGAATCTGGTAAATCTTTTCTTACATAGAGTCCATTATATATATATGTGGGGATAGTTAGGAAAATAGATTTTATATTGATCTATTTTTCTTCCATTCCTTGCTTCTTGCTCGACCGGATGATGACAAATTCTCAGGTCCGTTCCTTCGGGGATGGATCCATAAGAATTCACCTATCCCATAACAAAGAAACCTGACTTGAACGATCCTGTATTAAGAGCTAAATTGGCTAAAGGGATGGGTCTAATTATTATGGAGAACCCGCATGGCCCAATGATCTTTTATATATTTTTCCAGTATAATTCAGGTATTTTTTTTAGGGAGGTTTTTTTTTTTTGGGGGCGGGGGGGGGTTTTATTGCATTTATGTAGGCTTTCATTTCTAGAACCGTCATGATTGGTGCCCGCGGATCCATTTGCAACTCCTTTGGAAATATTACCCGAATGGTACTTCTTTCCCGTATTTCAAATACTCCGCACAGGACCATAAGTTTATTAGGTGTTCTTTTAATGGTTTCAGTACCAACGGGATTAGTGACGTACCTTTTTTTGGAGAATGTTAATAATTCCAAAATCCTGCGCCGTCCAGTAGCTACAACAGTCTTTTTGATCGGACCGCAGTAGCTCTTTGGTTAGGTATTGGAGCAACATTACCTATTGATAAATCGCTAACTTTAGGTCTTTTTAAATTGATTCAACCGTGAAATACCATGATTAATGTATCTAAGAGTAGTGACTTCAAAGTCCCTATCTTAGATACATTAATTTTATTATGATCATTCCACGAAAATACGGATTGTGCCAAAAGATTAAAACAAATTTTCTTTCTTTTTTCTTTATAATTTTTCTTTCTATTTTTATTCGAAAACGAAGATGACATATTTAAGGATTTACAATTATCTTGAAATGATTGTTTGCGCTTCACGTCCACAAGCTCTCATTTCAACATCAAATATCGAATTCTACAGTGTATTATCCATACTAAGACTTTGCTTGAATCATTTATTTTGAGAAAATCGCTTGCCTAAATTATGAGGTAAAATTTCTTCTTCAGCTTTCTTTGCATTTCTCCAATGTAACGACCTCCTCTTCCCCTCACTTTACTTGTTCTTAAATTCTGGAAAATCAACTAAGGTTATATTACTCTGCGGATCGTTTGGACTTCATTTCTTCTCGACATCTTCTCGACCCCTGAAGACGAGTATTCTCATCATCAGAGTAAACTCCTCGAACTCATTATGCGGTTGTGTCTACTTGAAGGTCGTCGATTTGGCATGTGTCTTGTAGGAATCTGCAGTAATTTTGGAGCTGCCAGAATCAACGACTCACGTCATCTTCATTGGTCACTACCCTTCACCAATAGATCGTTTCCATTCCGCCTTGCCATGACTCTAGCCTTTAGCTACGATACCAAACTGATACCGGGGAGGGTTCAAATGCCAGAATGGATTCGAAAGAAAACCAATGACGTTGTTCAGCTTAGAACATGTC
>PYDT01001863.1:0-32052 GCA_004837865.1 Musa balbisiana
TCTGGATATACCAAGAGAGATGTACGGTCTAATGATTCTACTAATAAGATTTACTCATTGGGTGGGGGCAAGCTCTTCTATTTTCTGGTCTGGTTTCTCTTTGGCTATATTCGGTTCTAATCTGGGGGGGAGATCGACTTCAAGAAATAGTGAATGGTCGTATCAATACACAAAATTGTATAACTCCCCAGTAATTCTCAATTGCGCTATATCCATCCACTGTAGGAATTGGTTCACGCTTTCCCCAGCCCCTTTTCAATCAATGGGACTCCTTGAACGTATACGCAGAAGTGCGTTCGTTGCGACACGATCCTACCGCCCCATCACCTCTATAGCTGATCTCTGAGAATGTTTGGATTTTTTCACAACATCCATAGACACATGCAGAGAAGGAAATGCTATCCCCCACTCGGACCCAGACTAACTTTTACAAGTTTATTGTGTCTTTTTGTTCAATACAATTAAAGTGAAGCAGGGTCCAGGAACACGAATCTCTTTATGATAAACAGATCCTTTTGCAAGTTCGTTATTACGGTAGTTCCTACAAAGGATCGGACTAATGACGTATACAATGCTTGAATTATCGAGTAGATGCTAACATAGTTGGTTCTCCTGCCTTCGAGACTACGAGCGTGAATAGGAGCATTCCGTTTGACAAAAGATCACTCCTAGATGATCTCTCATGGCTATTTAAGGAACGAATCAAATCAGATTGTTTCTATTTCTCAATCTCTTTCTGAACTTGCTACCTAACGGAACCAAGTCGAAAGGATTGAAAAGTCAGTCATTCCGAACCACTGATGAAGGATTCCTTCCTCAAAGTTAGGATTAAGGTAACTCTTTTTAGAAATCGTGGATTCCGGTCTTATACATAAACGCGAGGAAGGTAATCAATAGGAAAGAAGATAGGTCTTCGTTCTTTTATCACGTAGGAGCGTGCGAGATGAAAGTCTCCTCATGCACTCCCGTTTTGAATTCTGAGAAGAAAGAAGTGAGGAATCCTCTTTTCGACTCTACTCTCCCACTCCAGTCGTTGCTTTTCTTTCTGTTAACTACCCTTCGAAAGTAAGCTGCTTCAAAGCTTCAGCCCACGCGAATTTTCGATATTCCTTTTTATTCTCACAACGCATGGCATCTTCTTCTGGAATCCTAGCTATTCTTTTAGCATGATATTGGGGAATCTCTTGCTATTACTCAAACAACATGAAACTTGATGCTTGCATAAAAAAAAAAAAAATTTTTTTCCCGTTTTTTTTTTTTTTTTTTTTTCCCCCGTTTTTTTTATTCGTCCCATCGTAAATCGGAGATGGTATTATTGGCATACTTGTTTGGAGCGGACTCAAATGATGGATATGCAAGCATGATACTTATATGCTGTTCTATATCTCCATGAATCTAGGAACTTATTTGCTTGCATTGTATTATTGGTCCCTCGTACCGGAACGATACATTCGAGATTATGCGGACTTTACCGAAAGATCCTTTTTTGGCTCTCTCTCCCCTCGCTTCAGCCTATGTCTCTTATCCCTAGGAGTCTTCCTCCACTAGGGTTTTTCGGAAAACCTGCCATCTATTCTGGTGTGGATGGCAGGCAGGCCTATATTTCTTTCTTGGTTCATAGGACTCCTTACGGCGTTGTTTTCTATCTACTATTATCTAAAATATCAAGCTTATTATAATGACTGGAACGAAATTCAAGAATAACCCCTTACGCGTGCGAAAGTAAGAAGAAGTCTCCTTTAAGATCACACAATTCCATCGAATTGAGTATGACTGTATGTTGTGATAGCATCTCTACTATACCAGGAATATCAATGAACCCAATTCTTGCAATTGCTCAGGATACCCTTCTTTTAGGCTTCTAGGTCTATTTCCTTGAAAAGTTTTCAAGATCCCTCTTACTAACTGGAATAAAGAATTAGTAGAATCTGTTTTCCGCCCAACCCAAGGGAATGGGCTGTGTATGAACTTATATCATGAATCGACTCGATCATCATATGATAATTTCATTCCATACCGGACCAGACCGGAATAGGGTTATGTACATCTTATTATGAGGTGGGTCATTCGAGCGTATGTAAATAGATACTATGTTTGACATATGATCGCTACGCGTTACATTCTAATTGAGGATTAGGAAATAGGCGTAATTCGACCCTGCTTTGACCTATCTAATCGGTACTTTGGTACCATATTCCCTTCTTTTTGGGCTTCTATGAATCGAGAAATAGGTTTGATTGTGAATCTTTTTTGATAATATCGGTCTCCATCCGGATAATTCAATCGACGCAATTTGATGTCTGACCCGGCCCTATATGACATGATGACCGTATCGATAGAAATACTCCACACCTCCACCTTTGTCATCTATTCCTAATCACAATTAGATAGTATGTATTCATGGAGTACGGTTCACTTTCAAGATGCCTTGATGTGAATGGTAGACACGCGAGACTCCAAATCCTCGTGCTAAGAGCGTCGGAGGTTCGAGTCCTCGTCAAGGCATAATATTGAGAATGCCTTGAATGACAATTCAATAACAGATTTCGGATCTAATCAATATTGATAGACCGAGGATCTTATCTGTTGATACGAAGTATTCCGGCATCCCCACAGCCGATTCCGAGCTGTTGGAATTGAATAGGTTCGCGGGGATCACGAATCTTGGCGATCTTCTCTATCTACTCGAATAGGGTCCGTTTGGAAATCGTCCGCCCCGCGACCCACCCCCAGTATACATTCAAGAGGAATCACACGGTAGATTGATAAAAACCCCGGAAAAGGGAAAAAGGTCTGTAAAAACACCACCAGTACCCAGAACCCAGCAGATAAGTACATTATATAGTCCGTTTTAGGATTGCGACTTACCCTTCATTTACTTTGACTGACGTTCCCAAAATGGATCTGTCGGGTAATTAGAGAATTCATCTTCTGTTGGCGACATACGTCGTTGGCTTTCCGGCCTTCCTTCTCCTTTTCGGCCTATCCGAAGAGAATCCAGTCCTCTTTTGGTCGGAATATCTGAATAGGACGAACGGCCTCGGGATAGCTTTGTCTTCGGAACAAAACAAATTTTTTTTAGAAATTAGTCTCGGTTCAACCTTAAATATGTATTATCCATATGGGGGGATCTTCCAATTGGAAGATCCTCGGACCTGAGACGAAGAGAAAGGTCTATCTATTTTCTTTAGTTATTCCTTAAACCAATGATTCCGTTCTTGGAGCAGATCGCAACAAGCATGTCATCGTACATGCTTTTTTATTTTCGATGGATTTTACATGGTTTCATTAATGGAAATTGTTTGATGTATGAGTAATACTCTGGTTGTTCGCCGTTCTCAAGATTCTTGTTTAGGCAGTTCATATCATCCATACATAGTGTTTTGATCTAAGATTTCAATTCTTCCATGTTTCAGCAGTAGCTTTGTTCCAGGATCTAAGGTCCAAAATATGGGACTAAAAAGATGTTTCCCGACTCTACACCGGGCCATCTGTTCCATCTTAATCCCTGTTTTCATGGCCACATATCTTACGGCTAAGGAATGGGAACTCTTTCTCCTGTTACATAATCCAATGTTTCATTTCATCCGAGAAAGCCTCCCTTTTTTCTCACATAATTGTTTTGTTATTTGATCCAATAGCGGTCCGTTAGATAGTAACAGCTTTGAAAATACTGATAACTCTCGGATAGAGTATTAGAAAGGAAGATCCATTTAGATATGGACTATTCTTCTAAGCATCTCTGGCGATGAGCAACAATCGAAGTACCTTTCTTGCGTATTCTGGATGGAACCGCATTTTAATACATGATGTGAAGGTTTTGTTTGGGAAGTAAAAGCACCTGTGCCATCTCTCATCGGCAAAGAATTCCGACTGAAAACACAGAGCAAGGGCTGATCTTTGAATAGGAAAAAAGAATGGTCCGCAGGGTCCCAATGATTGGCTTACTCGAAAAAAGCTTGTTCTTGAATCTATCTCGTGTCTGGTACTCGCATGGTTTTCACTCTGCAAGAATCCGACTCCCTTCTCTTGAGCTCATCTCTTCATATAAAGGTCGCGTGCCCCGAGCCTGATAGAGAAAAGTGGGCTTTGCAATACAATCCCAGATTTGCCACGAAGGGCGCCATATTCTCGGAGCCCAAACTAATGTGATTGAATAATCCTCCGTTATCTGTTGCAGTCGACGACCTCTTCCTCTTCTTCACACGCCGATTCGTATTTTCATATAGAATCTCTGATACGATAGACAAGAGCTGTTTTGCATCATATCTACTTTCGGACCGAATAAGTAAATGTCCTCGATTATTATCAAACTGACTGCAATCTTTTCTGTCCGTGAGGTCCACCCGGCGCCTTCTACTTCTAATAGGCCTGACGAGATCAAATCATTCTCAACGAATCTAAAGAAGTGTCCGATTTTTTTCATCAGTCCGGGTGAAGACCAAGAATCTTGAGCGACCGATCCGGCAGAACACTCAAAAGATAAAGAAGTATCGTTAATTTCTTCATGCTCGTTCCAGTTCGAAGTACATTGTACAAATAAGAATCCCCTTTCTGATCTCTTCTTCATATAGATAGATATAGGCTCTATTGGGCACTTACTTGAATAATTTTGTGCAACCCCCCTTCCTATCTGATAGAAAAGGATCCCATTATCCTGAAACCGATCTACCTGGATCGCCAATCCAAGTTTGTCTATGAAGCGCTAATCTAATTGTATTAGTTTCGATAATTGATTTCTTCGTGGTAATACTAATTGATAGGGCCTCATTGATAGTGCTACAATATCTCGTACATTGGACCCATGTTTTGGACCCCAATCCGTATATGGACTTTTCTTTTCCAAGTGAAATCCCTGATATGAACGAATGAAAAGTGCTTTCGTTGTTGCGGAATAAAACCTTCGTACTTAATGCATGTATTTAAATTTATTCGAGCTATAGAGCGGATCCCTTTTTGGGGAATATGAGTCAAGCAATACAAGAATATTTCTAGTGGAACATCTTGTTCACAATCTCTGGAGAGATTGTTCTCATGACCGATGTCTAGTAATTCGCCTCATTCATCTACAATCAGAATGTTTTGGAATCCATATACAAGGAGACAAGTGCTTTTTGCTATTCGAAATTGAAAGGTGATATCAAATCGTCTATTTTCGGCGTCATAGAATAGTTTATCACTCCGAATCAAGGTCATCATCAATATCGTCACTAGCATCAATATCGATTCGTCCTATCATCAATACGAATCGCACTATCATATCATCCAAAATCGATATCATCCATAAAATAATCTGTAGGCTTGTCATCCGTGAACTTGTTCGAAACACCGTAATGGAAGGGAACATATTTTTTTGTCGCCTAGGTATTTGACCAAATTTTAGGATCGTCCATTCCTATAGAACCTATCACAAAATACTCACTAGAAGGGATAGGCTAAGCGGAGCGAAAGGGGTTTCCATGAGATGGGAAATGAAAACTATTACCCCACACGAGGTTTGTGAATAATTACTTGGTCGATAATGAGCAGGAATATCCGTCTTTCTGCTAAACAGATCAATTGAACTCATAATTTTTCATTATATACTTGTCCAACTAAGTATCGTAAGTAATTGATCCCGTTTTTCAATCGTTTGATAAAGCAGAGTCATTCTTTGATAAATGATCACTATGATCAGATCAATAGAATTTGATCAATCCTTTTTTCTGCGTTAAGGTGGAAAACGGAACAAGATTCTCTTCTTCATCATCAATCGAATCACGTTGCGCGACCCAGGAGTCATTTTCTCATCAATCCAATCACCGTTCACCTTTTCTTTTCTTATCAATGAATAGACTGCTTTAACTTGTACGACTTAGAATGTCCTCGTATTCTCGAAAAGTGATTCGATTGATGGGATTTGGTATGATACTTATTAGATTGATGGATTTGATATGATATTATGAGATCGATTGAGATTGATATCCAATATTTCTTCCTAAACGTATTGATTGACCCCACAAGCGCCATAGCATTTTGCCACCAAAAGCAAAAGCAAAACCCCGTATTTTCTTCCAGGAATCTCCTATGTTTCGACAACTAGAAAGAGATTCCTTTAACCAGAAAGAATTCAGTTCCGATGTGAGGATCCCCATCCAAAATTTTTTCGCACTCCATCGATGTATGATGGAATCATCAAAGATTTGAATCTTTTCCTAACTCTGGCTGTAACTCCGAGAGGCTGGAAAACCAAGGAAAGATTTATACGAACAGATATCCAGCAACAAGAAGAAGGAAAAAGATTGCATAGAGGAACCCAACTCCCGTAGCTTTGTTGATCTCATGTGTCCATATCATGGCACGGGTGACTCATTAGTTCGATGAATCATTTCTTCGGACGAAAAGATTCTTAAACACTCCCTCGAAAGCTCCACTTAATCAGAGTCCATTGATGAGAACTTCTGCGGTGAAAAAAAAATTGTCCATGAAATCTGCTCCAGGCATAATATCATGAAAAATGGATACAAAGTTAAATGGCTACAATTGTGCTGCTACTTAGTATCGACACTGGGTCCTGAACAAGTATCTAAAACGGGGAAATTTAGATATTTGCCCTCTGTCTAAGTAAGGAACCATGGCGATATGGTTTGGAACGGATTCCATTTTGTTTGGACAGATTCCTTGTGAGAGATTTGAAAAGCACTAATCTCGTTGAAAGGTTTCTATACACTGCCGTTTGCTCACCCATTCGTTAGAGAAAGGACTCGTTTTTTTTTCTCCTCTTTCCGGATGGTAAATTTTCTCAGAACATGAGTGGATCAAACCCTGTTTTGAATTGACACTGAGATCCGTGCGGTTCTTCCCGTCTGATCAGATAGCTTCATATCTGAAAGAAGGCTGACAATAAGGTCTTCCAAAATTGACTCTTGTTTCTCTGTTAAGTGTTTTGCAGAAATGTCTGCGTCGAGTAAATAGCTCTACGAACGAATGGCTCGGATGAATTGAAACGAAAGATTGTACCGTTCGTTTTGTCACCACTTTGTGGAAATCTTTAGGTATGAAATGTTAGTATACCTAGTGACTCGTTGGTGAAATATCCTCTCTCTCCAAAAAATATGTTTTTGTTACCGACGCACGAAGAAAATATTTTGTTGCGAATGGAACAAGTATGAGGAGTCCATATGTGATCACATTATTGATACGGGTCTTTTCCACATAAAACGGGAATCTTTTTTTACAATAGACCATAATTTATTTGGATCAGTCAGAATCCGAAGTCCGATTTGCTTTATAAAAAGAAGATATCAATGAACTTCTATGAAATGGTTTTGCACGGGATTCCGCCAATTGTCTCGCTCATGGAATATCATTGAGAATAGGAATCCGTGTTTCAAAAGTATTTCCTGCATTATGTCTAGTATAGAATGAGTCATCCCACTCTGGTATCTTTTTGAACAAAAATGGTATGTTGTTCCTCCAGTGGATAAAGATTCTCGGTTCTTGGGAAGTATCATGTCATCCATAAGAAGTGTTCAATTTATTCAAATGAACTATTTTGAACACTATTGATTCTAACAACCTGAGTGCGGAGTTGATCAGTCGGAGACCTTTCAATTCATGGGATGTGGTCTCGTACCTATGTAATTGGTATTCCGCTACTCACAAGAACAGGGGAAGTGACTTGGACAAAAAGGGAGACTTGACAAAACCGGGAAGTGACTTGACAAAACGAAACGAAGTGACTTGACAAAAGAAACAATGAACTAGACCATGTTGGTTTGTCGATAGCCTCGGACCAATCAATCGAATATTGATTAATACGTAACCGATCGAACACTACTTGAAAACGGTTCTTCGTGTTCATAAACGAAATGTTCCAAATGTTCCTGGAATTCCTTGCTCTCATTGGACCGTTGTACTATATACATCAGGATCCCGTTCATGGATTCTCGGTTCGAGAAAAAAGAGAAGCAAACCATTCTTCTGACTCTTTTTCAAATTCGATAAATGTTGGTTGATCGTATTATTTCCTTAGTTAGTTATTAGTCAGAGTATCATTTCCTATTTGATCCCTTTTGCATTCCTATTCGAATTGCCGATCGGATCTTTCATTAAAAGAATCGTTAGCTCCATTTCTTATTACCCATATTTTCTATATGGATTTGAATCAGATTTCGGATCAATCTATATTGATTGACTGCCTCCATTATGTTGTGTTGCTGCAAATACCGCGGTTTTTAGTTTTTGACTTCGAATCATTCCCTCATTAGACCGGACCGATGTTTTTCTGATCCTTCGATAAAAAGTTCATTCTCTTCTAAAAAAGGAGGTAGAACCACTAAGTTTCTTTTTCGATTCATCTCTGGATGGAATACCTCATTAAGAATTTTTTTTTTGATCCAACCCGTAGAATCAATAGAAAAGGCAAAATCCCTATGAAGCACCAGATCCGGCTCGGTTATTGATAGAGTGAATAGATCTGCCATTTCTTGAAATCTCTCTTCTGATTCAAATCGGTGGTTAACGTTTATCCCTTTTGTTCCGGTCAGGAATAATGAAAAAACAAAAAGGATTTTGTTTCAAGAATGAAATCTTATTGAACTGTCCATATCCGGTTTCATCTTCGGAACCATATCACCTCCCGTATTGATGAAATAGATCATTGAAGACGGTATTTTGTAATACTAATTATCTTGAAATATTCCACCTTTCGTTATTTTCCAATCGCCTGGAAGGGACAAAAGAAACATCTTGTTTTTTTCTTCCAAAATTTCTGGATCTCTAGTGGGACCTCTCATGATTCGAACCCAGATGACGTTCTGACCATCTGTCAAGAACAAAGAACGAATTGATCTTGAGGCTTCCCAGAATTCTTAGATTTCTGCCGTAGCGATGATTATTCATCTGCTTCCACGTTCCGTGAAGAGCCCCGTGACATTGAGGAAGATCCAAAAGGCATTTCGTGCATCGATCTGATTCTATCTCTGTTCGTTCCGTTGAGAAAGGAAGGATCCCAAAGATCGATCTTTCTTTTGTTGCTGATGTCTGTTTGATCGATCAATGTGGGATATTCTGAATCCTCATTTCTAAATGGACATCGAATGATCTATGGTTTGATCAAATATCCTTTCAAGTTGCTAGAATCCCTTACTTGAACGAAACTAGATCTTGTGGAATCATATTGAATATTGACAATACATTCCGTACCTTGCGAACAAACCGATCCGTTTCCCACCACACATTGTCTAACCAAATCAAATTCTCTCTCGATACGTTCCTCAAAAATCCGATTCGTGCTGATTCTTTCCCCCAACGTACGCAAGAGGTCTTGGTCGGAACATTGCCACATAATGAAATTGAACACAATTTTGCAAAGAAAACCCACTTGTTTCTCGAGAAGAGAGGGAAACATGCTCACTCTCCCTTGATTGAATAGTTGCCTCAGCTCCTTGTTGTTTGAATAACCCTCCCCTGCCATGGTCTTTTTTCACTAAAAGCAGACAGGAGATTAACAATCAAGAGTCCTTTCCCGAAGATTTCGATAGCTGTCCCAAATTCAAGTTGATTAATTTTTCGCTTCTTCCTCGGAAAGACGATCAAACATTCCCAATCATGGTCCTTGCGGATCGGATCATCCGTATAGGATAAAAAAAGAAACTCCCTATAACTCGCATCGTCTCTTGAATGAGTCTTATTTCCAGCTACGTTTCATTAGATAGCTTACAACTAGAATCCCTCTTTTTTCCGAGTCCGGTTCCTCCACCACCGCGAACTCCGGTTAGATTCAGGCATGATACACTTTTTATTTATTGAAACCACAAGTACTCCTCTTGCGGATCCTGAACAACTCTCAGAAAGCTTTTTCCCTTTTGGGGGGGGGAAGATACAGGACGCGAAACAATCAACCTATTGATATTGGAAGACCGAAAAGATTCTTCCAAGGTCTCTTCTGGTCCAATGGAATTCATAGGTATAGAAGAAGCTCCATCAAATAGAGATTTTTTTCTTCGACCCTCTTTCGAGGGTTCATACGATATAAGGACCGCTACTACAAGCGTACTACACCTTTGATTACACCTTTGATCATGAAATACTGATTGCGTTGTGAAAACCCCAATCGAATCACGTGGAAGTAGGGTACTCCAAATTCGGTGTCAAAAGTTTCGATAAAGCTTTCTGATGGAAAAAAATGTATTTGATCTCACGATCTAAGAAATAGTGAGAGTCTTGATCTCTCTCAATATCTCTCTCAATTCGACGATCCAGAATTTTATTGATGTCGTCCCATAAAGCCCTCCGAAGATTTTATTTCAACTAAAGATTTTATTTCAATTGGAATTTGGTTATTTATACTTACGATAACTTATTTATACTAATACTTTTTACGATATACTTAGTTACGATATACTTATTTATACGATATACTTATTTACGATATACTTATTTACGATATACTTATTTATACGATATACTTATTTACGATATACTTATTTATACGATATCCTTATTTATACGATATACTTATTTACGATATACTTATTTACGATATACTTATTTACGATATACTATTTATACGATATACTTATTTATACGATAGACTTATTTACGATATACTTATTTATACGATAGACTTATTTACGATATACTTATTTACGATATACTTATTTACGATATACTTATTTATACGATATACTTATTTACGATATACTTATTTACGATATACGATGATCTCTGTTAGCCTCCATGGCTGAAGGTTAAAGCGCCAACTCATATTGGCCAAATTCGTAGGTTCAATTCCTGCTGGATGCACACCAAGGGAACGTTCATAGTCTTTGATTGGCTCTGTCTCAATGGAACCATCATCCCATACATAACGCATTGGTATTTTTATATTCCATACATACGCATATGAACAGTAAGAACTATAATTGCTTCTCATCCGGAATCATAGGACGAAATGGATTTAATGGATGGATCAAATATTGCATATTTACAGAAAAAGTAATTCGGTCTTGGGGAACAATCACTATACTTTTCTAATGTCGAATCATGATTCAACTAGGACAGAAATAAAGCATTGGTCGAACTCTTCTTTGGTGTCAAGGTAATAGCTATGATAGTATCGACTCCCGAAAGGGTACAGAATGTTACCTTTATGGGACTACCATGCATTACAGACGTGATCATTACGCCTTCACCGGTTTATTCTATTCCACCTCTTATAGAAAGACTTAAAGCAAATCTTAATAAACACGGCGATACATTTATACAAAACTTCTACCCCGCGCACACGTCAATGGAGCCGTAAACAGTCATTGAAATCCATCCACGAAATACTTTGATCTTGGACGCATCGTTGTAGTACAGTGCGTAAGGCAATGAATCATTACCGCAACGGCATCGAGGGGGAGTCATAGCGGCGTCTATCCCGTAAAATTCGATTTTCGACGGAATAAAAAGACCATTCTGTAACATCGTACCCAAGAATACTACCCTAATCTAAATGCTACATTTGTCTCAACCACTAGGGGATGGTGAGAAGATATATATTTTACAATCCCCAGAGGGGCTATAATTGAGATACCATTGTTTCTGTACAGAATTCCTATATCACTGGGAAATGCCCTCCTTGAGCGGTTTGAACTTTGATTTTACGTATCTGGAATTAACCAATTATGTTACGACGACCTAGAAAATCGTCACTGGATCATTTGAGTACCTCTACGGGATAGACCTCAACAGAAAACTGTTGAGTAACGCAGCAAGTGATTGGTTCAGTATTCCCTCATAGAAAAAATTATTGACGCTAGAGATATGGTATAGTTTGAGACGAACAAAATTGTTTGGAAGCACGCACATTAACGAATCGCCCCTGTTTTTTCCAAGAGAGGGAGGACGGGTTATTCACATTAAGTTGATGGTCCGAGGCGATTGAAAGCTAACAGTGGTAGTGATCCCCCCGGGGAAAACGAGAGATGTATCCTACGTTACCCGTAATATGTGGAAGTATCGACGTAATTTCATAGAGTCCATTCGTCTGAATCTACATGAAGACATAAGCCAATGACGGAACGGGGAGACCGAGGATGTAGAAATCATAACAAGTGATTTTCAGCAGATGTTGGATTCCTATATATCCACTCATGTGGTACTTCATCATACTACTTTATAAATATCCCTCTGTCTAGATATCATCATATACATCTAGAAAGCCGTATGCTTTGGAACTAAGCGTTGTACATTTGGGAACGGGGTTTTATTGAGAAAAAGAAGAATTACTTCACCGATATCCCTTAGGCACGGCATACATAACATAGAAATCACACTTGGAAAGGGTGGACAATTACTATAGCAGCAAGTGCTTGTAGCGAACGATTGCAAAAGAGGTTAAATCGTCCACATAAGATTACCATCTGGGGAGGTCCGTTTGATATCCAAACTCTTCGTCCACAGTCGACAAGGGTAATGTTGGGGTGAACAAAACAGTTTGGTAGATCCCCGGATCTAAGTGTTGGCTAGGTAAGCGTCCTGTAGTAAGAGGAGTAGTTATGAACCCTGTAGACCATCCCCATGGGGGCGGTGAGGGAGAGCCCCAATCGGTAGAAAAAAACCACAACCCCTTGGTGTTATCCTGCGCTTGGCAGAAAAGTAGGAAAAAGGAAACTATGTGATTTTTTATTCTTCGCGCCGAAATGGAATATTGAAAATAGAATTTTTGAATTTGGAAACTGTGATGTTCAACGACGGAATTGAACCCGCGCATGGTGGTTCCATCACTGTCCTTGATCCACTTGGCTAAACATCCGCCCCCTTTTCTAGCTAAGGCTTTTTTGATTCTTTTTTTCCATTCATCATTATTGTATTTATTCTTACCTCCATACTTAACTTAGATCGAGATATTGGACAGAAGTGCATCTTTAAAATAAAAAATGTAAAAAAAAGGATAATACACTGTGACATGCCACTTTCGCTAAAAAAAAACCCTTTTTGTAGCTAACCATTTATCGAAAGATGGAAAAACTCACATGATGGAGGAGAAGAAATAATAGTAAACTGGTCTCGGCATCTACATTATACCCACAATGATTGGCCATACAATCGCTATTCATAATGGAAAGGAACTTTACCATTTATATAACAGATCGTATGGTAGGTCACAAATTGGGAGAATTCGCGCTACTTTACTTTTGCGAGACCTTGCCAGAAACGATAATAAATCTCGTCGTTAAGTTAATTTAAAGTTCATTTTAATATTAAATAAAACATTTTAATATTAAATAAATAAAACAAATAAATAAAACATTTTAATATTAAATAAATAAAACATTTTAATATTAAATAAAACATTTTAATATTAAAATATAAAAAAAATTGGGGAAATGAAAAATAATTTTTTTGTGAAAAAAAAAATCAATATCAAACACTTGTTTTATCAATTTAGGTGGGTATAGAAATAACCTTATGATAAGAACTCGAGTTCGGTTAAAGAAGTAAAATTTTAGCTCAACATATTGTCGTATTTATGTTTTTCAAAGCGCGAAGGGAATTGATCAGATCTCGACGTTCCTATGAATAACCATTATGATACTGGAACTCATGCCTTATCGAGCATCTTCTCCCATTTAAATTGGTTTATTCTGCACAGGCAATGCTCGTCATAATATGGGTTTGAACAAGCTGAGTCTTCCATTAGTGAGCCAAAGTTAATAGGAGTACCATTGTGAAAAAATTAAGACCTCTAGCTCGATGACGTAGTTTATCCGATCAAAAGACCGACTTGTCATATAACAATTGTAAGTAAAGGATAAATCTAAATTATTTTTAGATGAATCTCAGATTTAGATTCATCATAGTCAACAGTAAATAACATTTGGATGGAAAAGAAAATATAATAGGAAAATTGGGACCAACTACTCCCCTTGGTTTCAGACTTGGTACAACCCAACGTCATCATTCCTTTTGGTTCGCACAACCAAAAATTATTCTGTGGGTTTACAGGAAGATGAAAAAATACGGAATTGTATCAGAACTATGTCAAAAAATAGGAGAATATCCTCGGGTTTCGAAGGAATCGCTCGTATAGGAATTAAAAAAAGAATTGATTTGATCCAGGTCATAATCTATATTGGATTTCCAATTTATTAATAGAGGGCCAAACACGAGGAATCGAAGAATTACAGATGAATGTACAAAAAGAATTTAATTCTGTGAACCGAAGACTCAACATTGCTATCACAAGAGTTGAAAAACCTTATGGGCAACCTAATATTCTTGCGGAATATATAGCTTTACAATTAAAAAATAGAGTTTCGTTTCGAAAGGCAATGAAAAGGCTATTGACTTAGCTGAACAAAACGATACCAAAGGAATGCAAGTACAAATTGCAGGGCGGATTGACGGAAAAGAAATTGCACGTGTCGAATGGATCGAGAGGGCAGGTTCCCCTACAAACAATTCGCGCTAAAATTGATCATTGTTCCTATACAATTCGAACTATCTATGGAGTATTAGGCATCAAAATTTGGATATTTGTGGACGAGGAATAATAGACCTTTATTATCTTGCCATTTCTGGCCAGTGATAGAACAAAAAATAACAAACTGTTTTCATTCTTTTTCCGTTAAATCAAACAAAATGAGCAATTCTAATTCTATAAGGTTGACTAAAAATTCGATTGACCATTGTTATAATTGCTATGCTTAGTGTGTGACTCGTTAATTTTTCTTTTCTTTAGAGTTTAGAATTGGAATAAAAAAAATAGACTAAACCCTACTTAAACTTAATAACTATATAAAATAAATAAAAACAAAAATAAAAACAAAAATAAACTAATAACCAACTTATTGCTTCGTATTGTCGAGATCCCAAGAAACAGTCACTATATGAGATGAGTGGATCAATCATATAGTTGCAGCAACTGCAACTAAAATCTTTTCCATAAAAATCTGATTATGGGTTGTGAAACAAAAATAAAGGATGTGGATAAATGGAAGGATGATAGAAAGAGAGAACAAAAATATCAATGATAATGATTCCATTTGTATGGTCTATGAATTACCTCATAAAGGCAATGTGATAAAGCATCAATACTGAATGAATATAAATACTACACAGAGGCATCGGGTTAATAAAACTACGGAATTGATCTCGAGAAGGAATTTTGTTGGACTCCATTGCAGAGTTCAGCTAACCATTAATGAGAGCTATGGAACGACGGACCCTGTGACTGCATAGGATTCTACTGAAAACGAATCCGAATAATTCATTGGTGGGAGGCGAACGACCGAAAAAATTTATTTATTCTGAGAAGTCTGGGTTGACCTAGGAATAAACAGTAAAGAGTCAATATTCGCCCGCGAAACCTTTATTTATTGAGATTACATTACATTTTTGGCATCATTTGATAAGGGTAAAATAGATCAAGGATCCGTTATAAAAATAAAAAGCATTATCTAGATTATAAAAAGCATTATCTATAATTTATATCTAATCTATAATTTATATCTTAATATGCATAACTAAATATTCTAGCTATATATCCTGTATATATAACATCTCCCTATAACAACAACAATTGCAATATTAATAAATGTCTTAGTGTATTAGTTTATTAAATTATTAAATACATGCGTATCTGTAATATTATTGAATCCTTCATTCGCGAGGAGTGGTGAGAAGAAACTTCATGTCCGGTTCTGTAGTAGAATGGAATTAAGAACGACATCAACTAATACCCGCAAAGAACCAGATTCGTAAACACATAGAGGAAGACTTGAAGGAATATCTTGTCGGGGCAATCGTATTTGTTTTCGGCAGATACGCTCTTCAGGCCTTGAAACCCGCTGGAATCACAGCTAGAAGAACCCAAAAAAATTTAGAAGCGGGGCGAAGAGCATGACAACGATATGCGCGTCGTGGTGGAAAAATATTGTTACGTATATATTCCCGACAACCTGTTACGTAAACCTGCGGAACACGTATTGGGTCGGGGAAGGATCCCCCGAATATTGGGTATCCCCGTTGTTAAACCAGGTCGAATACTTTATGAAATGGGCGGATATCAGAGCTGTAGCCAAGCAGCTATTTCACTAGCTGCGTCCAAAATGCCATACGACTCAATTTGTCAGATAGGTATGTAGACCTAAACATGTATTGAGGATGAAAAACAACGGCAAGTTTATTTATTTCTGTCAGAGAATTTTCTTTTTTTGCTCTTCATACTTTGCATTAAAATAACGGATTCCAATAAAATAATTATGAATTCAACCTCAGACCCTTTTGATGTAGCGGATAAACGGCTCGAGATTGAGTGTATTCGAATCATAGGAGCTGGTAATCCTCGTATCTCATATTGGGTGACGTTATTGTGCTGTAATCAAAGAAGCGTGCCTAATCTGCCACTAAGAAGATCGGAAATAATTAGAGCTGTAATTGTTCGCTTCACTTGTAAAGAACTCAAACTTGCACCGGTATGATAATACGATATGATGACAATGCGGCGGTTGTCTTGATCCAGAAGGAAAATCCCAGGACTCGAGTTTTTAGGTGGCAAAAAATTTCGCTCGGGATAGAGTACAGTTGAATTTTACTAAAATATTTCATTGGCTCCGCGAGTAGTATAAACCTAACTAGATGGGACTATTATATATCAAACATCTACAATAATCAAATTTTATTAGAATAAATTTAGTAGATAGGAGATTGTGTCTCACGCATATACTTTTAATAATAATAATTTTATATAAAAAAAAAAAAGAAAGAAAATAAACAAAGAAAAAAAGGAAACATGTTATTATATCAAAATTTGGAGGCAACCTATTTAGTGCGTCATGGGTCAGGACACTATTGCCGATTAATAACTTTCTATAAGAATGCTGACATGAATAAAAAAGGAACGGTTCGAATAGCATCTACTAATATCACACCGAAAATCTTGTGAAAAGACTTCTACGCGAAGGTTTTATTGAAACCGTTCGGAAACATTAAAAAAATCAGAAGGTAACAATATTTCTTGGTTTCAACTCTGGACATAGACGACTAGGAAAAGAATGAATACACAGAACGATTTTAAACAAAGCGTATCAGCCGCCCCGTTTACGATTTATTCTACTAATCAACAAATTCCTAATATTTTAGGTGGAATAGGGGAATTGTATTCTTTCTTCTACTTCCCGAGTATAATGACAGATCGAGAAGCTCGACGAGAAAAAATTGGAGGCGAACTTTTGTTATATAATATGGTGATCCTCCTCCTCTGGTATCCTAATTTTCTCTCTAACTTCCTATTTGTGAATAGAGAGGAAAAGTTAGTTATATAACTCTTCCTCCATTAGTTGATACTTCACGGAAGTTCCTGGAATTAAAGAACAAAATTTATTCATGAAGGTTTAATTACTGAATCACTTCCCAACGGTATGTTTCGGTCGCCTAGATAATACAGATGTAATTCTAGGTTATGTGTCGGGCAGGATCCGGCGCAGTTTTAATACTGATACTACCGGGGATAGAGTCCAAATTGAAGTAAGTTGTTATGATTCACCCAGGGGACGTTATTTTAAGACTTCGCAACAAAGATTCGAATGATTAGGGTGATTTTAAAAAGCATTCCTTTCATGACGATACAATTCGAAGTTCAATGACTATCAATCGAAGTTTAAAAAAATCAAGAGACTTATTTTCTTCCAAGGAATAGATTCAAAATTAGGTCAGGAATATCGAAATATTCACAATAAGGGCTCCGTTCGTAAAATTTGTGAAAAATGTCGACTGATCCGTAGGCGCGGACGGATTATAGTGATTTGTTCCAATCCAGACTAACCGAGACGGATAATCTTTCTAAAACAGAACTTTCTTTCTAAAGAAAAGACAAACCTAAAGGATTTCTTTTAATATGAATGGAATTTCCGTATCTTTTCTTTCCGTATATTTCTGACTTATATTTATAGATGATAAAATATGACAAAAGCTATACCAAGAATCGGTTCACGTAGGAAGTGCGTATTGGTTCACTACAATGTACGAGAATACCAAAAGGAATTATTACGTTCAAGCACGTTCAACAATACCTTGTAAACTGTTACAGATGTACGAGGTCGGTGGTTTCTTGGGCCTCTGCTGGTACACTTCCGGATTCAAAGGGACAAGAAGAGGGGCACCCTATGCTGCTCAGCGGCGGCATTTAAATGCTACGTACAGTAGTTAATCAGGGATGCAACGAGCAGAAGTTTATGATAAAAGGTCCTGGTCTCGGAAGAGATGCAGCATTACGAGCCATTCGTAGAAGTGATACTATTAAGTTTCGTACGTGATGTAACACCTATGCCACATAATGGATTTCGACCCGCCTAAAAAAAGCCGTGTGTAGAAATAAGAAAAAAACAGATTTCAAGAGAAATAAATGATTCAATGATCTGATCAAATAATAGTATTAGTATAGTATGGTTCGAGAGGAAGTATCAGGCTCCACTCGAACACTACAGTGGAGGTGTGTTGAATCGAGAGTAGACAGTAAAGGTCTTATTATGGTCGTTTCGTTCTGTCCCCGCTTATGAAAGTTCCAGCTGATACTAAGGTATTGCATGCAAGGGCTTTACTTGGAAAATAGAAGGAACAGGTACTCAACGTGCAAACTCTGAGAAAGTGCCGCCTGAATTTCTACGATAATAAGGTATTTCAGACTCGGTACATGAAATTTAACTATTTTGAAAGAAATTGTATTGAGAAGTATATATAGGATTTAGAGACCATCCATTTTGCGCCATGGGCCCTAAATAACGAACGCTCAAGAAGCATCTCACACCACCTTTTGTCCGTGGAAATAGGTTGACCAACGCAACATATAGCTAACCTACGGAACCAATTGATTGTGTATTGGATTACAAACAGGCGGATCGTGGATATCGTAACGAAACCAACACTAACTCTAAAAATGAATTTATCCTATAGAGGCTGATCTATGCCTGTTCGAATGCGAATCATAGTATTCATTCTTATGGGAATTGGATGAAAAACAAACAAGAGATACTTTTTCTAGAAATATGGACGAATGGAAGTTCCTCCTAAGGAAGCACTTTATGGAAGCTTCGCGTAGTTTAATTGATTTTTTATTCCTTTTCTACATGGCGGAGGAGAGGACATTACTTTCAAAGAAAAATAAAACCGGTTTACTCTACACATTTTTTACCTTTCAAGATAGTTAACCATCTAAAGAAAACAAAAAAGAAATTTCCTTGAAATGTATTTTTATTGACCCATCAGAATTACCTCAGGCCTAAATTGTCTCAAAGGTGCCATAAACCCATATTGGCCCTTTTGACTAGAGTAAGAAGACTTATGAGAATTGACTATTTTCGCATAGGATGTAAAAGAGATATCGGACACTCTCAAACATTTCGCTTGATTTAACCTAGAAGCACTTTTAATTTTAAAATCCATTTATAATTATTTCATCTTCTTTTCTACTAAAAATAGAACGAAAAATTTATAAAGAAAAGAAGAAAATTTGTTGTTTTAATCTTTTTGGCAGCATCCGTATTTTCGTGGAATATCTAATAAAATTAATGGTTCTAAGAATAGTGACTACCTTTTGAAGTCACTATTCTTAGATACATAATCATGTATTTCACGGTTGAATCAATTTAAAAAAGACCTAAGTTAGCGATTTACATAGTAATGTTGCTCGCAATACCTAACCACAGAGCTACTGCGGTAGCCGTCGAAAAAGACTGTTGATAGCTACTGGACGTCGAATGGTTGGTGAATTTATTAACATCTCCAAAAAAGGTACTGTCAATAATCCCGTTGGTACTGATAACGCATTAAAAGAACACCTAATCTTTTGGGTACTGTGCGGAGTATTTGAAATACGGGAAAGAAGTACCATCGGTAATAGTTCGCAAAGGAGTTGCAAATGGATCCCCGGTTCACCATCATTGACGGTCTAGCTGCAGAGCCTACGCTTACATGCCATATTACCTAAATTACTACTGAAAAATATAAGATCAGTGGGCCATGCGGGTTCTCCAATAATAATTATGCCCCCATCCCTTTAGCCCAATTTAGCTCTTAATACGGATCGTTCAATCATGTTTTCTTTGTTATTGGGATAGGGGACATTCTTATGGATCCTCCCCGAAGGGAGGACATGATAATTTTTCATCATCCGGCTCGAGCAAGAATGAGGAATGGCAGAAATAGATCCATTAAAATCTATTTTGCATACATATCCGCCACATATCAATTAATGACTCTATGTAATAACAGATTTACCAGATTTCCATTTCCGGAGTTGCAACTATTCATTGCAACTAATTCGTTCTTACAGGTAAATCTCAATATCCCTATTAGGCTTATAATTTGCTCATGATCAAGTGCTTTTTGGATTGTCTCATGTCTTTTGATTGGTGTTTATTCCCCCCCAACCTCTCGATTTCTTAGCTACAAAGTATTTACTGTTACTAATAAGTCTAAGCCTCGTTCTTCCTTAGATCTCTTATTTTCACATCAGATATATTATCGATCGGGATCGTGCAGATGAACGAAATGCATTTCTACACTACAAATAGGAAGTGGAATAGACCAGAACATTGAATCATGCCACATCACTTATTTTATTCGACTGGATCTTCGGAGCCTGTTCATCGACTGATTCAGGTATGATCATAGAAAAGGTTCTGCCCAAACGAACGGCCTATCCTCTGCTCATAGGGGGCTTACGTGGTGGTTGGGATGTGGAGACACATTTGGTTTTGAATTCCAATTGCAGATAAAATAATATATCTGCATGGCCTAATCAATAGTCAAGTCACACCTCCCATAATCCATCCGTCGCTTCGGAAATTAACTTCACTATTCGTATCAAATAGGATACCATCTTCGAAGTTGAAAACAGATCCTACTAACATGTCTTATTTTTTCACAATAATCCATATTTCTAGGCAATAAATATTATTGTCTATCGTTCCTCCCCAGTATGATTATGATCAATTACAAGATCTATGATTCTATAAAGGACCCGAAATACCTTGCTCCTTATCATGGAAAATGCATTACCATAAATACGGCAGTAAGAAGAGGAATACACAAGTGTGTAAACTTATAAAAACGAGTCACAGTGGCTTGGCCCACACTAGCACTCCGCGTATAACCTAGTCGCTAAAGCGTCCTATTACGGGAATAGCTTCAGGTACGCCTGTCACAATTTTATTTCCTGCCCAATAACCATTTGGTCCCCAGGTAAGGAATAACCAGTTCCACCAAAGATGCCGTTCAATCCAGTCCAACCTACACACCTGTAACCCAGTTAATTCTCGGGGTTGTGTAAATCGCACCTGTAAGGTAGCACACGAAAACGTGCAAGATCAGCATTAGAACGCATCATACTTGCTGACCATCGATGACTGATCGGATTGAACCAACCAAATTTGGGTCCTCAGTCATTATGTATTGAACAGAGGAAAAAGCCTCTGTAACGGTTGACGGTAGTAACAGTCATAGCAAAACCTGTACTACTTGTACTAAAAAACAAGTAGTGTGATCCCCCTGGGGGAAACATAAATATGGTTGACATGAGGAGTGGAACATATTTACTAGTTATATCCCTCTGCAATCGCTGAACTCAAGACGTTTCCTCAAACCAATCATATCTTTTGAGATCGGTAACCAAGGCCATGGACTCCCCCTCGATACCGTATAAATGCAAATTTCATCTCGTACTGCGCCAGCAAAACCCCAAAATGCTGATTTCAACTGATTATGTATGAAAGTCAAAACTTCTTACTATCCTCTTGATTTGCCCCGACCCGAAGATACGAGGAACAAAATACGAATTTCTTCTTTTGTATGATAATGCCTCAAATAGCAAGTTGGCTCAACCTCTGTCTCTTTTGATGTTGATCATACAGCCTTTTGATCTTCTCATTTTCCCTATTTTTTATTTGTTATTTTATTTATTGTTTTTTTGTGTATGCTGTTGATTCTTGTTTACTATTGATAGTAATTCTTGTTGAGACCCTATGATCAAGTGAAACCCCAGATTCATACTAAACCACGATGATTTAATTTAATATTAATAAAGGCAAAGCCTCAAGCTAAACTCAAAGGTTTCTGAGTAAGAACCCTTGATGATCACTTATTCGATGAATGTAATGACTCAACAAAATCTAGAAAAAGAGTTGTCCTTCGGTCAAGACAAAAAAGTCTGAAGGAAGAAAAAATCGTTTGATTTAGGAAATATCATTTGAGAAATTTCTGAGTCCGGTTGCGAGGTCTGAATAGTAGGTATGATCATAGTTTTATATTCTTTTCTACTCTATTCTATATTCTATATATATTCCGTGCTCTCAGATACAGAATAACTCTCCGACGAAATAAATCATCTCGTAAGATACTAGGACCCTTCTCTGTATTATCAATAGGATCATTAGAACAAGTCACACACTCATATCGGATATACCGAAAACAAAAAATTCGCAACGGTCGAACTCCAGAATGGTCCTAGAAATCGAGTTTTAAGTAAAGTAATTTTTTTGATTCGCTGAAAAACTAACGACTCAAAGTTCTTATAACTTACGTCATTGTAATTCCATCCAGTAAATACGGAAAATTAAAATTTCGCAAAAATAGATCGAATACCGTAAATAGGGCCATTGGCGACTCCCATTAATGGTGTAGTCCCCCATCCCCTAGCTAACTTTACCATATTCCGATTCAATGGGTTTCACATAATTCCCTACATTGTTTGTCTTGGCCCAGATCTAGAACATCTCAAACGGTTTGTGTAATGTCCTAAATCCTATTTACTCCTTTGTTGAGATCTGTTGACTTTGTATACGCATTCCGTTGTAGTTTTAATAAACGATCTTATCGTAGATCCATTGTGATCGTGAAATTGTCTAAATGGAAACAGCAACCTAGTCGGCCATCTTCATATCTGGTTTACTTGGAAGCTTTACTGGTACGCCTTATATACTTTGGGCAACCCTCACACAACTAGAGATCCATGCGAAAACACGGGGACTAGTTGAAGTACTGAGCCTCCCATATGGGGAGACCATTACTTCAATTGAGATAATGAACAATTATTTCATTTTTTGTTTGGAACCTTGAGGCGGTTCTCGAAAAAGATAGCGAAAAAATTATCCCTAAATTCGAGCTAAAAGGGAATGTATAAACGCAATGCTTCCATAGATTCGATCGTGGTTTACAATTATAGCTTCCACACACCTATTCATTTGGCATCATTTAACGCATATACAGAAAAGGAAGATTCAAAGAAAAGATGGTATCAGTCAAATTTCTTCAGTAACCCTAACCCTAGTCAAATCCAAAAGAGGCGAAAGATACAGAGCATGTTTATCAACTACTTGTCTCTTTGTAGTTGGATCTCAAGTTTTTGTAATGCTCAAATTCCACTTGAGCATCCAATCTGGATCAATGCCAGCAAAAACATCGCTGAACAGGTTCTAGCGCATTCCAAATGTTTCCGAAAAAGAAAGCAAAGCAACGTAGCAGGGCCAAAGTGAACCACCCCTTGGCTGCTGCTAAAACGGCCATCAGATTTCAAAGTAGCCCGATCTAATTCAAAAATTTCACCTATTGGGCACGTCCTAGGGCCTATTTTTTTACAGTCACAGGATCACTATATAATGACTCGCATTGAGTTCGCCACCATAGACCTCACATGTACACCTACTTGTTCCACACTCTACTTTTATCTCCTTTTCTAAAAGGAACATCGGCTCTAACAATTCGTCTCCCTCTACCAAAACTACCGAAATGTTTCAAAAAAGGTAGCAGACGACGTACAAAGCTCGCGCCCTTCTTTACTCTATGATTACGGGGTTCCTAACCACCCCACAGCTATTCCATCCCCGTTGTCCCATTGACCCTGCTCTGATAATCCGCCTTTTGCTGGATTATTACCACTGTAATCATAAAAAGCTATTTTTTTTTCGGGAATTTTTAGACAAGCTTCCGATAAACTCAGTTTTGTCCTAGTCCGTCCGGCGCTACTCTTCGATATATTTCTTGCTGAAAGTATCCCTGATCCCACTGATAACGAGTGGGACCAAATAGTCGATTGGGGTAGTTGCTGAACCAATACCACAGAGTTCCAGCATACAACGAAAGCTGCAAAAAAAACAGCAGCGATACTACTGGAAAGTACATTTCTCATTTTTCAATATTGTCGCCATGACGTTATCCTTTGTATAGACGTTGAGGCGGACCGGACCAAGATAGGAATAAGCCTGCCTATATGCCCATGTACCCGCTGCAATATGATGAGAGCTATTCCTCCGGGAACAAAAGATCCAAGCCTCCGCGCCCCACCTGGACTTGAAGGTTTTACTTTTCCAGTTAGTCCCTAAGGATCGGACACCCATATTCCAGGACCATACAAACCTGTTTACATGAATGCGCTCAAAGCCAAAGCAAGCAACCCTGAGAGAAATAAATGAATTCCACAGATCTTAGGCAAATCCAAAGATGGTTTTCCCGTACGTTCTCAGCAGAATATTTCTAGTCCCATTATCAACACCCACTGCCAGATAGCTGCCAAGAGCAACAAGCACGAAACACAATATGTGCCCCTGCCACACACCTTCATAAACTCAATACCGGTATTCGTTCCAGTTTCCGCCTAAATACTCGCCACCACCCCCCAATTGGTTATTCCTAAACGAGTCTGAAGGGATAACGACATACCTTGTCCTCCACATTGGATCAGAGCGGGGTCAGAGGGATCAAAAACCGCTAATTGCGTATAAGCCATCGACCGGCCCAACCAGCACTAAGGGCTGTATGCATTATTGTACTAAAGCAATCGACCGGGATCATCATAACGACAGTAATGAACACGATCCAAGGCAAACCCAGGAACTACCCCTTTATCAAAGAAAATATACACTATGTCACTTTATTTTATCGGCATTGGAAAGACTATCTATGGTATCTAACGCTTTTCAGTATATTCCGATGATAAAGGGTAATTTTTATTCCGTTCCATTGAAAATAATGGAACAATTCTGTTTCGTAAGACACGATAAGCAGATTTATTCTATACCCATCGTACCAATACGCAATGGGGAGGATTAGTTCTACTTTAGGGAAACGAATGCGTCGATACTTGTTTATTACTCCAACGATTGATCCTTTAGTTAAAATTATTTCTTTATATTCTGTCTTACTCTATAAAATAACCTTACCCATTTTATGTTAAAACTCTATGTATAAAATACAATAAACAGAAAAAGGGCTGATGACGATAAAGCCATTGTTATTTTCCAATTACAGTGAAGATAGTACTCAATTTTTTCTTTAATTTATGCGTTGGTGTTCCAATAAAGTACGCTTTTCGGGTCCTGGAGAGGAAGATGCAGTTTGGGTTGACTTATTGCGACTTGTCAGACATATTGGGTTATATTAATTTATCCCCTTTCTCCTCCCTCGATCGAAATATCCTCTGTTGCGCCTAAGAACTATTGTAGTGAGTGAACGCATCAATCATTTCGGAGCGTGACGTGGCTAATTTAGATCAATTTATTGTATTTTTGAGATCAATTAGGAGATTTATCTGGTTGACTGGGAAACATACAAATAAAATAAAGTAATAAAGTATCCAGGCTCCGTTCAAATATACGGCATAATTGGTAATACATGGTAATGTACGATTACCGCTTGTATCAGAAACGATCTTATCCTTTTTGGGGGGGGGGGGGAAATTGGGGGGGGGGGGTTTATTTGGGTTTTTTTTTTTTTTGGGGGGGGGGGTTTTATAAGGGGGTAAAAAATAAATTTTTTTTGTTTTTTTTTGTTTGAGGGTTCCTGAGTATAGGTGATGTCAAACGTCCATCAACCAAGAACCACTCGGATATATGAGGAGTACATCGAATGCTTGGGGAAGCTAACCGCATTGAAAAAAAAGTCTTAACAAAAAGAAGTGGTACTAGACCATTTGCCCTATGTGCACTGGGATTCGACAGATCTTTTCCCGGAGTAGAACATGAACCTAAAATAATGAAAGGCCCTTCAGAACTAGAACTTACATCGTGATTTGAATGCGATGAACCTACATCATGAGAGAGATTTGTCAATTCAATTTCAATAAGTTCAGTAAATTTCTTTTTTTATAGGTAAGGGAAGCCAACACTCATCTCATGTCTTTTAAAAATGGAGCTTTATTAGAAAAACGAAAAACCTATACGAAAAAAAAATGAACTGGAATCGACACATTGAATTCTTTTTTTTCGCAATTTTTGTGAACCGTATGGCGTCCAAAGGTGCACGACGTTCCTAAAGGAACCAATTAAATTGTCCTAATCAACCGACTTCATCGAGAAAGTTACTTTTTTTAGTCAAAGGTTGTAATAGCGAATTCCTCAAATCAAATTTGGTCTCATGGTATATCTCATTATAGAAGATAATACTAGGGATCTTTTTTGTTTTATACACTCTCCGGCGGATGTAGTATCAGGAATACTATTTATGATACTATGCAATTTGTGCCACCCGATGTGCCTACACTATGCATGGTTGCCGCTTCTATGGGATCTTCATTCTGATCGGAGAGAAATTACCAACGCTAGCATTCCGCCTCATCGCTTGGCGCCAATGGTTTTTATTGAAAAAAAAAAAGAAGACTAATGCTCGCCATATTGACTTGAATAATAAGTAATAATAGCATGGCACTTCGAGTTCGTATATAACAAACGCATTCTTGTTTTTTCATAACATGAGATTTTGTATCGAATGTAGTAGGAACAAGGTTATTTCCGATTTGTTATTTTAATGTGTCGGTGGTACCTTTCACGTCACAAACCATTTTTCTTCCACACCAGAAGTTTCTTCTGATATTTATGTTATGGAAGAGTCGAAATGAAAAAAAAAGATCATTTTCCTTGAGGGATCGTACAGAAAGGCCTTTGGATTGCTAATCACAAGACTAGAGTAATATAAAAGGCACAGAACCATCTAGTATTTTTGACATCCGACGAAGGAAGGTGGTAATGATCATTCAACGATCTGAATCAGATGGTTCTCTTTCTTCTTAGATCGAATCGAAGAGAAGAAAAAGTAAATTCCATTGCGGAGCCGTATGCAACGCCAGAAGATGCCTTACGGTTGTTCAATTTCTTCTTGTTATTTTTTTTATCCCGTCATTAGCCCATCATGCGAGCTAGAGGCCGTTCATGATGTTAATCAATATCAATGATAGTAGGGGCATGATTCATCAACCTGCTAAGTTTCTTTTTATGCATCACGACGGGGAATTTGTCCTGAAATGAAGACCTACTGAAACTTCGTGAAACCCTCGACAAAGGTTTATTTAGGTACAAAGAACGGCAGCCTTTATGGGTTGGTTATCCGTAGACTGAAATGATGTTTTATGTCAGCAACAGAAGCCCAAGCTCATGGCATTGTTGATCTCGTACGGTCGAAAATAAAATACCCGGTGGATTTCGTGTAAATCCACTTTCAAACATAATTCGAATTTTCTGTGTTTGGTATTGAATATACAACATTCTAATCATACAATCCATCATCAGGTAGATCGATCTAACAACCCATTCCATTCTACGATTCTATATATACATATTATATTATACGATACGACTGCCAACTATTACAACTTATTAGAAGCAAGCAGCCAATAAGAAATTTACGAAATCTCCCGCTCTTAGATGATGTCCTCATCGTCGAGGAACTGTATCTAGGGTGTATGTGCGACTCGTTTCAGATCATGAGTTCGAACCAATGAACAATTTTTCCATGTCATGACCGTACCACTTGAATAGGTAAATGGAAAAGATCTATCCCAAACCTATATTGTTTTGGATTTAGGGTTTTTCCATTGGTGCAAAAAAATCCAATCACCGATTTGAGATGAAAGCCATTCCTCCATTGTAGCAAATAGTTATCCATTAAGCGGAGGAAATAGTATATAAGAGCAAAAAGATTATGCTCCTATTGGTCAAAGAGCGACCTAGAGGGTCAGCTACCTAGCCACTTCCTATTACATGCCGTCACTGTATAGATAACTCTTATTGTGAACAGAGCTATTACTCTATAATTGATGGTAGAGCCAAAGAGTGTGCACTATACAAGTCACACTTACCATTGGGTTAAATGAACGAATATGTCTCCGGGTAAGAGAGACCTCCCCTTTAAGAAGTAACCTAGAAACGATGGAACCCACATTTTTTTTTTAGTATCATTATAATTTCTGATTTGCAGGTGAAATGCCTGGAACGGAATAAAAAAATTGTGGTCGGAAGGGTTATAGTAATCAAAAGCCTTGGAATTTATATTTATATATCGGAATAATCCGTTTTTGTTTATTAATCGACGACCGTGAGAGGGGAAAAGATGACTGAATAATCGAATCAATTAGTTATTCCTTAAGGTTTAATTATTCATGACCAGAGTTAGACGGGGATATACAGCTCGGAGACCGTCGAACCAAAAATTCGTTTATTTGCATCAACCTCTAGAGGAGCTATTCAGACTTACTTCGAAAACGATTACTCACAGAAAATGAGAAGGCGCGTCTTTGGCTTCCTCTCATCGAGATAGCGGCAGGCAAAAGAGGATTTTCGTCGTTTGTGGATCACTCGGATAAATGCAGTACTCGTGAGATTAAGGTTATTGTATAGTTTAGTAGATTAATACACTCTTGTACAAGAACATGCTTCTTAATCGTAAAATACCTGCACAAATAAGCTATTCAAATAGAATTGGCTTTACATGATTTCCACAGATCATCAAATAAAGTGAGATTCTCAAGTAATTAAAGTAGATTCTAAGTAATATTCATACAGGAATTTATTGAAACAGAATTCCCCGGAGACGTAACTCCCGGGAAAATAGAATAAAATAACTTAAGATAGTAATGTAATGAAGCGATATGTTCATAAAAAAAATTTCCCCTTCCATTTTTTGTTTCGTATAACACAGGAACCCACTCTAGATTCTAGGCCTTTTCGAACCAACACATCGGAGCTTGAGTTACAATGGAGTTTTGATCAATTGAAGAGTATGTCTATTTATTTTTTGGTGTCTAGGACCAGTAGTTCTGGGATCGACTCCGGCTCTCTCAATGTTTTCCATTATTAAGAAGGTAACAAAGATAAAATACGGGCTTGCTTTAATAGCAGTAGTAATTAATCTTGTTGTTTCAAGTCAATCTATTCACGCCGCCTGAATCTTTTTCCTTGTTCACTATAAATCGACTAAGTACCTCATGTTTTCTATAACGATGCGATCACCCGATCCATTGGGTGCAAACCCTACGAAAAGATCGCTTGATTTACGAAAGCTTGCGTGATTTACCAGGTTTATTCTTATTTCTAAAATATATATTTCTTTATTCACTTCAGTCAGATCACTACCAAATAGGGCTTTGATTTGTATACATTATGTATATTATGATATGTTAAATATAGTTAAGGTTCTTCTCTTCCTTGGCGAAGCGCACACGCGTTCTGTTCGAATCTATTTCTTTATTTCCCCTCCATGAATCGTATGCTTGTTACATAGCGACAAATTTTCCTCAATTCTAATCGACCAGAGCGTATTGTGTCGATGTCTTTGAGTCAATATATCTAGAAATCCTGGCAGTCTTTATTGACATCATTTTCGGGCACAACTGGTACATTCCAACTAACTATGACTCTGACATCTTTACCCTGGCCATGACCTCCTTTGAATGTGGATCGCTTAACTCTTCTATTTTCGTCCGAGCTGAAGAAGAAGAAAAGAACAAAAGAAAAACATCATAGAAGTTACTAACTAACATGGAATTTCTAAGTGTTTCGTTGCAATTATATTTCATTATATAATATAATTAATAATATTAATATTATATTAATGGAGTAACAATTTTAATAGAATAATAAAGTAATAGAATAATAAAGTAATAATTTAAGGGAGTAATAATTAAATAATACAATTTCTTTCTAACTATCAATTGTTCATATCTAAAATCTCAATATTTTAGTAAATATTTATTTTATCTTTATTTAAGTTACTATATTCTTTCTATGCTATGATTTCGTGAACTCGCCGTAGACTGGTCCACATTTTCATTTCTGTGTTCTCCTAAATTCGATCTTCCTATTAACACATTGTTTGCTGAGGTCAATACACTTTTTTCTTTTCCTTCCTAGCCTAAAGAACTGAAAAAAAATAGGGGCGAAATTAGAAATTTTAGTCCACGTGGAATGTACCTAATTTTATTCATCTTCGCATATCAATCAATAACTAGAATTAAAAAAAGGGGAATGACAAGGCATCCGGAAATAACCGATAATTCTATCAATAGGCCTGCTAAAGACCCAAACCATAGAGTAATTAGCAACAGGTGCCCACGGAGGATATGTTTTTATACTGATTTGAAAAATCTCCTCTATTATTAGATGTAAAATATATGTCAGATGTTGTAGTTTAAGATCATTTGTATTTTTTTACACAGAATCCTAACTAAACAGGATGCCTAACTAAAAACAGTAGATATGTACCAAGAAGCAATAGAGTTTTTATTTTTTGTAAAAGAAAAAAAAAATCTAATCCCTGTTCCTGGAGCAGTACTGATAATATTAACTTTTTATACGTTGGGTTAGATGTAATAATTCTTTTATTATATGAACAAAAAACCAAAAAGAAGAATGAAAAGAAAATTGTATATCGATGAGGAGAAAATGACGATATGGAAAAACAAGACAGGGATTTTGACAAGTGAAACGTACAACAATTTTTGAAAAGGGATGTAGCGCAGCTTGGTAGCGCCGTTTGTTTTGCGAGTACAAAAAGGTCAGGGTTCAAATCCTGTATCCCTACCATTATTTCCCATGGGCAGTAAACGAGGGATATGAGACGATTTTAAAATTGGACATAATTTCTGGTCTTTCATATATATGATGCAAGACGTATTGGGGTAGAAAAATACTTTCTTTACAGTTACAGTCGATCTACTGTCATAAGGATAAAGAAGCGCTAGTTTTCGTCGGTAGCGGTTTTAGTTAGACGCGGAGTCTCCAAAACCGATGTCGTAGTTCAATAATACAGACGCGTGATTCGGTTTATTGATGTCGAATCACAATAAATAATTTACAAAACAAAAAGTTGGAAATGGTAACTTGAAACTTGAATTTGACCTCTCTGCAGGCGGTCCAATCAAAAAAAGAAAGAAATATACTCAATCAAGGTCAAAATGATCAAACACGTCTATATTGTAAATATGCGGGACGAATAATCCTGCTAAAGTAATAGGAATTAGACTAAGCCCGATTCAAAATAGAAAACTTCAATCATTTCGGTTTGTTTAAGGGGATAAAGAAAAGGTAAGCTCTATCCCTAAATATTAACTTAAATTACCGTGAATTTCAATGACCAAGAATTGGCATTGATGTGAGGGAGAAACATAGAATACCCGGAATCTCAGAGAAATATTCGTTTTACCAATTTTTCATTCAATTCATTAAAATAAGTGTATCATTGCTTCCAACCAATGAATAGAGTGAGGTTTATAGTTAAGCAGCCAGTAGAAAACCGAAATAATAGTATAGGAAGCATGAAAGAGCTAAATTCGATAGTTCTTTTGCGACATATGTTGCTAAAACACTACCTAAATGTTTCAATTTTTACAAAAATACGACGGCAAGAAAAAATCAATGACGAATAGTTTGTTCCAATTGAAAACTGGATCCACAGTCATTATAGAAGACCTAATAAGAGGGACAGGTGCCCTATATGACTGAGGCAGGGAAAGGAGCACTACGCGATTTACGGATTACGAAGGAAGCTTCGGACTCATAATTGTTCTGGATTGAGAACGGGGTTGACTCTATTATGTCGAATCTCCCGTTTGTTCCTCAGTAGCTCTGTGGTAGAGCGTCGGCTGTTACTGCCTGGTCCCTAGGTTCGAATCCTACTTGGGGAGATTTGATCATTCTTAATTAAAGAATGAAGACTGGAATAAAGGCTCGCTTTGAGGGGGGGGGGGGGGGGGGAACCGTTTATTAGTAGGTACCCTTTCGCTGTCTTTGGTTCTAATTCATTCTAAAATCTCATCCGTAC
>PYDT01000041.1:0-32006 GCA_004837865.1 Musa balbisiana
GCTCCCTCCCCGGGTAGAACCTCTAAGGCGGTCCCAATGGTTTGGATTGAGTAGGCTGAAAAAAGACATACAACCTGGCAAGAACGACGTTCGGCAGAATATATGACTCATGCTCCTTTAGGTCTGTTAAATTCCGTGGGTGGCGTAGCTACCGAGATCAATGCAGTCAATTATGGTCTCTCATAGAAGTTGGTTGGCGACATCCATTTTGTTATAGGATTCTGTTTTTTGTGGGTGCCATTTTTGTGGCATGCGGAAGGGCCGATGCCAGATGCCAGCAGGCTGTTGAAAAAGGAATCGATCGTGATTGGAACTCGTCTTTCCAGGGAACCACTCTTAGTTGAGATTTTTCTTCTTTTCTTTTTATATCTATTCTATTTTTTCCTGTTCTGGCTCTGCTATTCTACCTAGCGGGGCCATTCTTTTTATGAAAGATAACGGGCAAAATGAATAAAGAAACCAATTATTCAACAAGCAACAAAAGGAGACGAGCGAGGATTCAACACTCGAAGTCTTGTTTTAGACTATACCGGTTTTCAAGACCGGAGCTATCAACCACTCATGCAATCTCTCCCCGAGACAAATTTCTATTTATTCCTACAAATGGAATATGACTATAGAGATGAACACTAACATTGTAGAATACATCCCAGATGCAAATCCATATTTCGATGTATCGATCTGTAAGACTTGCTACATAATTATATGCATGATCAGTTTTCTGCTGGTGAAGTAAATACTAAACTCCCCTCTATCGCATGTCAGAATATAAAATAAGCGGTAAAGGTAATAAGTTCTAAAGAATCAATTGATTCATGGTCAAATCCCTACATGAGCATTTTATTACAAATTTGACTAAGCGAGGGATCAAATGGTATAGGCATTTGTGGTAGCTTGGAGGGATTACCAACATGACGATTGCTTTCCCAATTAGCTGTTTTTGCATAATTGCGACTCATCTTTTTCGTTTTTTTTATATGTCTGATTGTGACAGTGTATTTGCTTCTTCTGATGGTTGGTCAAGTAATAAAAAATATGGTATTTCCGGTAACATCATTTGGAGTGGATTAGTCTTTCTGGTAGCATCCTTAATTATCTCATCTCTGAAAAAACTTATTTTTTATTTCCCATCCAAAAACTCATGCCTTCTACCTCTAATTCTAATAAATGAATAATTCGGATTGTGAGACACATCAAGATTCAATCTGAGTTCCAAAAAAAAAATTATATTTCATTCTTGTATCTGAATATTGGGCCCTGTACATATATCCAGACGCATATATGATATATGATATATGTCAATATGTGTGGACAATGCGTGCGTAGCAGGAAGCAGAAAATGAGGGATATGGTCGAATGGTAAAAAGTTCTCTGTGCCAGGAGAAGATGTGGGTTCCGATTCGCTATCCGCCCACGGTGAATAAATGTAGTTATGATAAGATAAGAGATAAAATCAAAAATGAAATTCGAACTACTTAATGACTAACTACTAAAAGGATATTTTGTTTTTTACAAAAAAATGTTGCGGAGACAGGATTTGAAACCCGTGACCTCAAGGTTTATGAGCCTTGCGAGCTACCAAAATGCTTACTCCGAGCTGAAGAAAGGGAAACTTAGGGCACGTAAGAAAGATTGGATTACGCCCCTCTACATATCCGTACAAATAGAATAGTCTATTTATACAGAATGGTTAAAGAGGGGCTCCCTCTTAGTTCTATGATAATAGATCGTAGAGATTATACAAATACGAAGGATATTTTTCTCTTTATCCAACTTGATCTTATTGGCGCCCGGGTAACAACCTGCATGAAAAAATTTCTCGAAGTATGTGTCCGGATAGCCCAAAGTCTCGATAGTTAGTAGGTCTTACAGTCAAAAAACAACGCGTGGAGACGTATAGCGGCACTATTACGTGTGGGGATTGCAATTTTCCATGAATTTCCCATTTTTCACTCAATGATGGAACTTGCTTATTTTTTTTTTTGAGGATCGACGAATCAAATGATAGTTCTGTTCCAATTTCTGTCGCTTTAGTCTCCTCTGAATCAAACTGTCTTGCCATAAGATAAAGGTCAGTTCCTATTATGATCAATGATACAGTTCGGATCCTAGAGTAAAAATATAAGAAGGTATTGATCCTTCCATCCCATCCGAAACAAATGAGAGGATTGTTGCTGATAAGTACATAAAAAAAAATAATAAAAACTAAATTAACAATAACCAATTTTCCTGATGGAGGCAATCACGGAAAGCTGCATAAGTGAATATATAACCTACGGGCAAAAGTGGGCTAATCCACCAATCGTGCTTCACAAGGAAAGAGCCACTGGCTTATCTATCCATCGATCAAGTAGCAAAGGGGTGCGTTTCATGACCCATGCTAAAGGTTCAATCAATTCTGGCCAAGATCCGGCCAAGAAATTAAAAACATAATCCAGTAGCCAAACAGGATGTCCAAATAAGAACATCCACGCCCATACGGATTAAACACTATTCATACCAAAAGATTAATATCCATTGATAGTTGTGAGAGTTTAACCATTAGATAATCTCTAAACCATCCCATTAAATAAGTGGAAGATTCATTAAATTGGAAACGTTACCCTGCCATAAAGTGATGGGTTCCAAGCCAATAAAAAGTAACCACCCAATGGTATGTAAACATCCAGAAAACGCCAAATAAAATGCGTCACAAGCCGAAATATTCACAGTACCGCCGCGTCCGGGCTAGTCGCAAGGAAAACTAACCGAATCCTTTTATTATGGCCTTAACTGGACCACGTGCATCTAAAGCACCTTTTATAATCAAGGTAGTTGTAGCCAACCCTAGAGGCAAAGCCCAGGAGAACCAAGAAGTCCCCAGGACCTATGGTAAGAAGAGGGAATTACTTTCCATTACACAGCATTCTCAAAACAGCCGGTAACCAAGCCTTCGACCTGCATGAGCTGAGTGCCATCGTTGAAGATAAGGAGACATAGAACCCATAGGAAGAAGTCCTTACCATGAGCGGATTGTATCCATGGGGCAAATATAGGTTCAATAAAGATTGTTTTTCCGGAGTACCCCAAAAAGCGAGCATAAAATCGGTAGATCATAAAGGCCCAGGTAGGGAACCCAAGAAACAGGGGGCCCATTAAATGAGTATGATAGCTTCTTTGTGGTCTACACATTCTTTGCCAATACAGTATTCCTCATTCGTTTGGATTGTAATCTCTATGAAGAAATAGCTCATGAGCAAAGGCTCTGCAGGATAAACCCTGCGAGGATTGGGATGAGTATATAACGCAGCTTGGCGTAGTAAAGTCTTGTGCTATGAATGATAAGCAGGTAAGAGTACATGTGTTGGCTACTAGGAAGTAAATAACCCTAAAGAGGCTAGAGCAAGACCTAATTGAAAAATGAAGCGAATATTGATTGTGTCATAAAGACCTTATGCCCACGCCTATCGACCCCTGGAGGCGATGTGTTTCTAAAAGCTTTGATACTGTGCCCAATCCCGAAGTAGTTCTATACATATGACCAGCGATCAGGAAAATAAATTCAATAGCTAAATGAGGATGAGCAATATCGGTCAGCCATAAACTTTGCTTTGTGGATGAAATCCACCGAGAAAGGGTAGAATGGAAGTTCCTGTTCCTTCGGAATCAGTAACAATAAATGGCGTACTCGACTCGGGTTTGGGCATAAGATTCCAACTGACCCGTTGTAAATAAAAGTAGGTCCCAACCCTTGAGGACTAGGGTAATAAATTAAAAAATAGTATTCCATCTGACGTTACTTTCCCTGGACCTGGAAATAGCTACCCCTAACTAAATGTCTGTCAAGCCAAAGAAATCACTCCGAAAAGTTCCTGCCCAATGATGATTAGACGAGATTCGCATTTGAACCACGAAACGCTGGGTTTCTTTGGTTGTACGTGTAACCAACCCGCTAATAAGGATATAGCAGAAAAGAAATAATAGAAAAAGAGCTCCAGTATAAAAGATCTTCATTAGTGCGTAATCCGATTGTTACACCCACTGATAAACACCGAAATAAGCGATATTCACTGGACGGTAGCACCTCCTCGAGGTAAAGGCTTCTAAAGCTGGTTTGACCAAAATGAGGATCCCAAATGCCATGAGCAAGGTCCTTACATGTGAAAGGGTATTGTTCCATGACTTCAAAATTTCCTTGCCAGCTACATGAAAGAGATTTCGGACGTCAACCGAAAGAGTATTGCTAATTGCCCAAGTGAGAGAAGAAGCAAAATGTTTGATACAGACGTCCTCAGTCAATCATCATGACTCTCGAAGTAAGTGCGGTAGCATACCAAACCAAATACGACGAGATTGGGGGTTCATGAGCTAAGCCTTGGCTAAACCTCGGAAATCTTAATGCCCATAATCTTTCAAATCTCCTAGCCATATCCTACTGCAATAATTCTTGCTAAGAAGAATGCCCATGTTTTGGCAATTCAACCCCAGAAGTAATGGGTGACTCCTACAAGCACGTCTTGTACAATGCCAAGGCTCTAGGCTGAAGTGTAGGAGCACTTTTAATTGTAGAGCCCAAACGAGGATTCATGCAGTTCCTGCCAATAACCACGGCCACTGAATAGAAACATTAAAACTGAAGCCCGACAAAATGAGCCCCTAAGAAAAAGAGACCATATGCAGTAATGAAGAACCATAAGACTGAATTACCTGAGATGCCTGTGCCCATAAGAAATCTCGAAGCCCACCCATTAATAGAATGGAACTCTGCGCAAAGTTTCATCCGTATAGAGTTACTAACCCTTGATAATTATAGTACCCCAAACATCCGACTGCATTTTCCAACTGAAATGGAAAAAAAACTACGGAAAAACGCATTGTACATCCAGAAAGAGACCAAGAAGACAGGCCAGGCAGATACTGTGAATGTCCCCCCTATTCCAGTCCTCACAAGGAAAACGAAAACCACGATTTGCCTTTATCAGGTATCAAACGGGAACTGCGCCAACATAGAAACACCTTTCAGTAGTATCAATACAGGTCACGTGGATCGTAAAAGGCATGAATATTGATGGACTAAGAAGTCGGCGGTTCCTAATGGAATAGGGAACAAAGCGACTTTGCGCCTACTGTACCAATTCACCCATCCCCAAGTAAGCTGGTACTTGCTGTTGCACACCAGGAGCTGTATGCCGGGTGCTAAAAGCCTGGGTGTTTGTACCCATTGAGCAAAGATGGGTTGTAATTGTATTGCGGTATCTGAAAACAGATCTTGTGGAACGGCCTAAAGGCGTTCATGGTTATTCATTATGAATATAACAAGCCAAAAACTGTGAAAACCCAGAAATATCATGCCCAACCAGTTAAATGTGATATGATGGCATCGCGGTGTCCTAAGGACACGATCTAAGAGATCGTTGTATCGAGTAGTTGGATCGTAATCTCGGACCATAAAAAATTGCTGCATGGCAGCAGCACCAACTATGAGAAACCCAACCCGATCCAAATGTGATGTCGTGAACAAACGAAAGTTTGTGTCCATAGTCAATAAGCTAGGTTATGGATAGGAGGCCAGGAATACAGATGGAGAGGCTACAATATGGTTTTTTAAAGAGGCCTAACATCGCCCGCTTAAGAGGATATTGAGCTGCCACGACGGGTAGGATTTCTAGAGTCCTTTATGGCACGGGCCTGTAAAGGACCTTTTATGAGCCTCTAAAAAATGTCTTTAATGCCATGACCCAATGCGCCAGTTGGTTTAACATATGACCAGCGATCAGGAAAGAAATTGCAATAGCTAATAAAATGATTGGTGTGCATACGGTAATACTAGCCACCTGTATTGGGTCCAAACCTCCACGGAAAAGTAAGAAATTTCCGCGGTATTTTGACCATTCAAGGTTGGAAAAAGGGGGTTGCTCCCTCGGCCAAAAACTGGGAATAAAAGTTGGCAGCCAAAAGGTCCGATTCAACGGATAATTCTGAGGGAAAGTGGTAATCGGTTATCTCTTAGGATCAACCTCCAGAGTTCGAGAAATTGGTTAATCGGTAAAAGATACATCGGATGTGAGTTTTGTTTCCCGCCAAGAAAGAGACCCAAGTCTAGTAACCCCGACTAAGTGGTGGATTTATTTAACATAGTTCTACATCTGAGAACCAAGCCAATGTGGGGGGGCCCGGCGGCTTTGTGATAATGGAACCAACCAGCAAAAAAGCTTACGATTTGCAAAAAGGACCAATGCGCAATGGCGGGTAACAATACAATGAGTGGTAATCCACAGGTTTCCAGATGCTCGCAATCGAAAAATCGGAGGTATTTGTTATTCCTCGGAAACCTCCCACCCACACACCATTCAATTATTTCTTGACCCCTACTATTGGCCCCAAATACGGGCCACTGGGTTTTGAAATGGTGTGGTAGGATCACTAGCCATTGCATTCAAATTGGAAAAAAAAAAAACGGGCCCCATGGAAAAGTTACCATGCCACTCAGCCCAAGAAAGATAATGGAGAGTGACAAAATGCAGCACTAAATAACTTCGAAGATTCTCCTCCAATCACTGGTATGAACATCGAAATCAGTGAGATCAGATGTAGGTTCCAGATCCAAGTGGTAGTACAGGGCCCGTAGCTATGTTATTGAGAAATGGCGGGTCCTGGCCATTCCTCGAACGACGCGTGTTATGGGATCCCTATCTAAAACAATTTTCACTTCTTGGTTCCGGCGAAAAAATAATATTAAGGTCCGCTCTTCGGACAAAACATACAAAGAGACCCGGCCAACGTTTTTAGTGAACCTCTGAAACGATAGCTATTTATTTATGTTAGGATGTAGTCCTTTCGTTCCTATCTACCATCCTCTATTTTATTAGTATCATAGAGAATTATAGATTCCCACTAGAGCAATTATGATATGAAGTCAACAGAGGCAAGTGGTTTTTTTCCGGGATCTATTAGACATAACGATAGTGCACAAACGGACCCCTTCTCTATTGGAAAGTCCTCTACCAGCAAGAACCGAAAAAAAACTATTTTTTTGTGAAACTAGTGTAATTATATCTGAATGTATAAATACCCATATGAATTACTTCCATGGAATCTTATTACTTTAATCTAAATTAAATCACAAGACCATTCATTAGACTTAATAAGATCCATTCCTATATCTTATATGTAATTTGTCATTCGAGGTACCTTTACTTTAGATTATTATTTGTATTTTAGCGTATTAGGAACTTTATCCCTAACGAGTACCATACACTGAGTTTTTAGAAGGAAGGGATACTATAAAATTCCTTGATTGGATTCTTTTCATGGGAACGATCTATTTATTTGACTTGATGGATCCAACAAATAATTTTAAGAATTAAAAAAAATGAGACAGAGGTTTTTATTCGAAAGCCTCGTGATCTGCAACCAATTAGTGCTTCAATATAATTAACTGGAATACCCTAAGCGCTTAGCTTGTTTCCAATAATCAGCAGCTGGATGAACCAAGCCTCCGCAAATTTCAGAACACCCTGTCGAATGGCCTGTTCGCCCCGGTCGGAATAGGGTCCTCCCTTAGAACCGTACTTGAGGAGTCCTACCTCATACGGCTAGGCCAACGCATTTTCTTTTGAACTTGCGCACCATCTTAATCACCCGCAACTGACTTAGCTTTGCATAAATGTATCCCCTTTGTTCCCCTTTTTGTGGGGTTTTTAGCCGAAAGAAGTAGAAGTTAGTTTAATAACATAAGTTAAACTCTAATTTTTTGATCAATAACAGTTTTGTCTTTTCTCCACATTCGAAGGAAGAAGCTAGATCGCCCCTATATCTAAGATATTGTTTATATAGTGTTAGCATTTTCGGAAAGGTAACTATCTCGGGTTCATATATGAAATTTATGATAGTATGAATCTTTTGGAAAAAGACTTTTCCTCCATTAAGATAAGAAAAAAAAGAACTTACTACTTGGGATTGATGTTGTGCTTACACCGCGCCCCACTGCTAATACTTTAGTGGATCGACTCTACTACAATAAGTGAATTCTAACTTTTATCCCGTATTTATGGCATAAGCTAAGAAAGCAAGTTATTAAACTATATCGACACAAAATAGTGATTAATGATCTTTACGGTGCTTTCTCTAGCAAATTCATCTTTATCCATAGAGTAGAGTTAGTATAAGGCTGTATCTAATTTCGTCTATTTTGGTGCAGTGACGTCTCGTATTGCTACAGCTGATTTAAAAATCGTTGCTTTAGACGATCATATGTAGGCAACAGCCTACGTTGGTCTAGCTTCTTACCTACCTACGATTTGGATCTTTTTTTCATGATTTTCTTAGTGGGCGATAGTCGCACGTAATACAGATCACGGCCCTATTTATGAAAAAGCTTTGTGGAAGAATGGGTTTCGTTCTAGTGCCCGGAAATCTATATTTTTATTCAAAACCTTGGATGTCTCCGTTCGTGACTTGTGTTGTATAAGGCCTATGTTAATTAGAGTATTATAACTGCGATCATGGGATCAATTCTGGTCGCCGTAGCAGGCTTAATAATAAGTCTGTAAAGCTTCGCATAATGTCCTTTCGGATTGAGCCAACACCGTTACGGTCGTTCATTCTATTCAAAGAATCTCCGTTCCAGAAAACGTAAGTGAGATTTCCATTTCATACGGCTCCTCCCTTCTGTGCAGAGTACTAAAGGAAATAATCCTGGATTAAAATGTCACATTCTCAGTATGCAATGACAGGAGCTGGTATTTTTACAAGGAAAGTTCTAGCCTAAGCCTTCCGCAGAGTTGTTTCTAAACACCAATCGTATTAGGGCAGATGGAAATGGTCACTCCCGCAATTTCTTTGTCTCAAACGCCCCCTATTTACAGGAATTAGTCACTTCAACGATTCTTTATGGTTTATACGGGTACCCAAAGTAAGAAACGAGAGAGAGGATGTTTGTTGTCCCAACCATTTCTTGTTAGCCCCGGATACCGATAGGAAAAGGGTAATTTATAACAAAGTTTTTGGTTGTGATCCTAGGTGGAGTGATTCTTCCCCAGCGCCTATTGGTAAAGTGGAGTAGGATGGCACCGCATACGGAACCTTAGGTGTACCTTTCGACTCAATACTAAAATCGACAATTGAGCATCTGAGGCGCACAATCGAGGATGACAAGACAGAAGGAAATTGGTAGTTCTCCAAACTTCACCTTCACAAAGCGTGAGTTTATTTCAAAAATTTGGTTTCTTAAGCCCGACACCCCGGTTTTTTCCCTTTATTTCTCGTAATGACTGAGGACGACTAGATAAAAAAAAAAACAGAAAAAGAATCAAATCGCACCAGCTCTGTAATAGGTAAAGTGCCTTTTTCCCGGAAGTTTGTCGGAATATTCGTAATAAGTATGGCTACAAATTGAAGAGGTATTATCAATAAAATTTGCATTTATCGAGATCTAGCATTAATTAACAATCCAGTCTCATCTATAATCTTTTTCATTACCCGAGGGGTAAATGATCTCGCAAACTAAAGGAATGTCAGTACGAAAAATAACATAAAAAACAGACTAATCTAAAAAAAAGATGTGTACCTTTGTTCAAATTGTCCCTTTTTGTTGGGAGGCAAAGGAGAGATAGGAATCTGGAGGATTCATTTCCAATTTCGTAGTATACCATGAAGGAACTATTATATTTAATCTAAGGTGAATAACAAAAGGAACTTTATTTATTGGGATTATGATAACTCGAGAAGTTTTGATTGGTCTAATCCAAAGAGGAAAAAAGAATGAAACTACGAATTAAAAAAAAGAGAGGAGAGTAAGGTAAGCATCCATTTTGGTCTGTTTGATAACATGGGATACGCCAGGCCATTACAATTTGAAAAGAAAAATCCATGGGGAACGATTCATAAATTTTGTACATAGATCTATGGGTTAGCTGAGGAGAGAAGTTGTTGTTGAGGAAAGAGGAAATTTATTTGAAAGAATTATTCCTATGGGAACCATTAATCAGTCGTACCCTACTGGAAAATAATATGAATGAATCGCTATTCCTCGGTCTTCTGGTCAATAATTAATAAGATTATGTAGGAAAGATGGCCGAGTGGTCAAGGCCCGTAGCATTGGAAAGCTATGTAGGCCTTTTGTTTACCGCGGGTTCGAACCCTCTCTTTCAGTTCTCTTAATTCACCAACGTTATGAACACAAATATCAAATCAATTAACAATTGTACCATCATCCCAACAAAGAGGAAATGACCTTTTTTGATAGAAATTCTCTATCATAATACATTCGTGGTACGTAAAATACAATATCGGAAAAAAGAAAAAGAGCAAAAAAATCTTACTGCTGATCCATTGTTGATACAGGACTGAGGAAAAAAAGAAAAAATGCGGAATCAAGGACCCATTAGATCTATTTATTTTATTCGGCGAAAGAGACAAAACCATTCTCTGAAAAACTTCTTTGTTATTTAGTTAGGGTTCAAGTTTGACGGGAATAATATTCACGACTTAACACACTCATTTATTTTCAACGATCCATTTACTATCTATTATTTGTTTATATACTTAATTGGAATGAGTCAAAAAGTCAAAAGTTTTGGCAAGTCTCGGGGGGGGGGGGGGGGGGATAACGCAATAGATTTGAATCAGAGCTTTCGATCTGTGTTTTTATCCTTCGTAGTATAAATCTCTGGGTGTACAACGATAATGGTAATATCCACTAGACGGACCATTAACTAAAATATGTCTATGGGTACTAAGTGCATGGCTCCAGGATATGGTCGAAGCCATACCCAATCGGAAAAAAGGCTGTTATCCAAAAGCATTCAAGAATTGTAGTAACAACTGAACCTGTTGACCCTGTGGCTTTGCCAGCGATAGCAAATATCTACGTAATTGTCGCTCTGTCAGACCATAATGGAAAACGCAATCGTTGTTCTTCTCGACGAATACGATACTGCGATCTTTCCCAGAACGCAAATTGGTTTTTTTTGATGATCACTTTTGCGGATCTAGTCTTTTACTAGTTAGTCCTGGTAAAGCCCCCAGACGGCGTATTTTTTTGAAACGAGGTCCCGGTAACGGACATTAAAAGACCTCCTTTTAGTTTATGGATTTATTGAAAATTTCCATTTTCAGAATAAAAAAAATGAAAAAGGCTGACTATAAAGTAAGACTGAACTAAGGGATAAAAAAAGCAAAGCTAAATTTACCGCAATACTACAAAGCTAGTAGAATCAAATAAATTGTATTCAATATCAGGGATTTTTGTATCTTAGGAAGTTTTGCAGCTCCGTTTTTATGATTTGTCGGTAGGAGAAGAGAGATCTAATGTTCCAATAAATTTTTGGTCCCCTGGTTGCAAGTACCACGACATAACATATGGGAAAAAGGATGAAAGGAGAAAGAAAGGAGAGAGAGAGAGGAGAGAGATTATCAATCACGGAAAAATCGATAGAGGAAAAAGCCGGCTATCGAAAAAGTCGAACCGATGACCATCGCATTAAAATGCCCTGATCTAACCTCTGAGCTAAGCGGGGTCACAAACATAACAGAAATAGTATATAGAAATTGAGGGGAAAACTACCGGGATTTATTTTAGCATAGCTGATCTGATCATTAGCTATTCGTTTTAATAGTAACCTGAACTTAACGATATAACTATCTAGGTATGGCTCGATAGTTATATCGTAACTTAGTATCTTCTAAACCTATATACTATCTAACTATATACATAACTAAACTATATACTTAACTAACTATAATAAGATTTCGGTGACTATTCTTCTGACATTTAACTCTATCTAAACTATAATATACAACATGAGTATTTATGAATTATATTATTAATTATTTTTAATTATTTAACTGTATATATAATTACTTATATTAATTATAATAGCAATGAATATATAAAATTGGTTAAATTGGAAAATTTGATTAGGAAAAAAAAAATTATTATTTCTTAAAACTAATCTTTTTTTAAAGCAGTTATAGAAAATTATAGGAAAGCGTATTATAGGAAATCATATCCGATTCATATGAAGTTAAATTTATATATGTTAATGATAGTATAGCGAATCGTCCTAAGATATAAAAAAAACGATAAGGATAAAGATACAATCTACAATGAAAAATGCAAATGAGGACATTCCCTGTTGATTCGGAAAAAGGAGGAGGATAGGACAAAAAAAAAGAAGAATGAATATCGACCGTTCACTATTCCAAATTCGCACCTGTAAAACTGAAAGGGAGGGAGGAAAATAATATGTGGGATATATCTATCCTATTGAATTGCGGATTATACATCAAATGATCGAATCATTTTGATTGAAACCAAGGTTCATTAAATCATAATGAACTGACTGGAGGATAGCAAAAAAAAAATCAAAACAGCAGCATACACTTTTCAATATAGAAATCATGATCTAACGAATAAACGGAGTCCAAACAAACAAAATAAATGAAAAAAGATAGTGGAAATTCAAAATAGATCTTGGATCAAAGGGGGGATCTGGCAAATCGGGGGTAGACGCTACGGACTTGAGGATTGGCCTTAGGATGGAAACCTGCTAAGTGGTAACTTCCAAATTCAGAAACCCTGGAATTAAAAATGGGCAACTGAGCCAAATCCTATTTGAGAAAACAAAGGTGTATAAAACTAGGATTAAAAGGATAGGTGCAGGACAGAGACTCAATGGAAGCTGTTCAACGAATGGAAGGTTGAACGTTTTGTTGGTGATTAGCTGGAAATCCGTCTATCACAAACTTACAGAAAAGATGGTCCTAATACATAAACGTATGTTACATACTGCCTATCAAACGATCAATCATGACCGAATCATTATATTATAATTATATATAATTATAATTATGAAAAATTAATATGGAAAAAATTCGTAGAGTTATTATGAATACATTTCAATGGAAGTTGGAAGGAAAATCGCCAATTCAATTATGATCATTTCATTCCAGAGTTGATAGATCTTTTGAAAAAACTGATTAATCGGACGAGAATAGAAGAAGTCCCATTCTCATGTTCAATAACGACAACAATGAAATTTATAGTAAGAGAAAATCAGTCGACTTTAAAAAAATCGGAGGGTCTCAAGTCCCTCATCACCATTAAAAAGCCTATTTTACTTCATAAGTAATTTATTCTATCTTTTTTTTCATAGTGGTTCGTTCAAACCAAAATTCACTTATCTTTCTCAATTTTTTACTCTACTCTTTCACAAACGGACCGAATAAAATAATTGGATCTTGATCCCAGTTTGAATAGAAAACTGTACAAATTGAAAATATATGGGCAAAGAAGAATCTTATTATGAATCATTCACATCAATATCATACCTTACACTTACTGTCCAAATTTTTTACTACTTTTTAGTCCCTTAATTAACATAGGACCACAAGTACTCCACTAGGATGAGCACGGAAATGGTCGGGATAGCTCGTTGGTAGAGAAGAGGAATGACAAATCCCGTGTCACCAGTTCAAATTGGTCCTGACACGGGAAAATAATTATCGGATGATTAGTAATAAAAATTAACAGAGATAGATGGGCCGTAATAGTCTAGAGCTGATACGTATTTACTATTGAGGTTACATATTCTCATATAAGATGTATATATCAGATATATACTCCTTTGGGGGGATGGTAAAAAAATATTTAATGGATCGGGTTATGGTAAAGAACAAACGTGAGATTATGCTCCCGTCTCTTTTTTCTTTCTTGTTCTTCATACTGGCGTTCTCCCATTCAAAAAGAATATTACGTCTCATCTAATTCAAAATAAAAATACATAAGTAAAAAAAAAAACTTAAAAGTCGAGAGGACGTTAAAAGATAGCAATAGACAGAATGCACTTCAGAAACAGTACAAATAAAATCCAATCCATTTATTCTTCATTTCATATTTTTGACATTTATTCCATTTCTTAACTCTTGTTACGTTATTTCCGGGGGTACATTAACATCTTAAGTAAGTTATGTGCGCGGGCTACAAAGTCATAGTGACAGAACTCTTTGATTATCCCATGTTTCTGACATAGAAATGGAATGATCTATTCCAAATTTTGGAATATAAATGAAGTTTTTTTTAGGTTATCATAATACGAATTAAAGTCCGGTACTTTCTGGCATGCTAGAACGGAACGTAAAAATATTCCTTACTTGAAAGAAATCGGAATCGTTCATATGTCGTGATAAGTAAACATTAGTTTCTTATACAAATGTTTTAAGGAGCATCTTGTATTCATAGAAGTTGGAGGGTAAGTATAGTCCTTACGTAGGGGGCCAACGATCCATTCCGGCATCAAATAAGTTAGGGGGATGCTCTAATAAGAGATCCCAACATATCATAAGATCGCGTTCTTGAAAATCAGCACTTCTAAAAATAGAAAAAAGACGGGATTCTAGGATATTCCTTGGGGCAAATAATTTTATGCATACCTCTCTGCGTTAGCTATACATACTGGATCTCGTAAGAATGATACACACTGGCCTAAACTCCGCCGGTGCTACATCATAGGCACATGTGAGCGTAAATATTGTAACCATATACATATGAAATGACGCATGGATTGGCAATCCAATTCCTAGGTTTTATTGTAAAGTTTCTATTCCCGCAATCAAAGACCCAAAGAATCTATGAACTAAATCATGGTTGACTAACCAATCAGATAAACGATCCTGCTGCCATCTTCTTGATCTGTCTCCACATTGGTATTTGTATGAGTATTTCAAGTTACAATAGAAATTTTAAAGATTGACCTTTCTTTCTTATTCTGGCACAAAAGACCTACCTTGTCTGCTGCACTAATTTCATGGGGAGATACGAACTTTGGAATTTGAAAAAAAAATGTTTCAGAAGGTATCTCTGAAGTAGCGGTGATTGGAGAGAGCAATTCTTGATCAAAAAATTTTACAGTACTGAGTTACGGCGTCGAACAAAAAAATTGTGAATTGGTAGTAAAACATCGATTTTCCTGTTGGGAGACACAGTTCTATCTTCAAGATTTCTCGAAGATATTTTCTTACGAAGACAAGTTTCCGTTATAGCATCTAGAAACCGCCTATGGTTTAGGTGGGCACAGACCGGCAAATAGACATCGACAGGCATTAGGCTTATCGACTCCAACGAACAGCAGTACTATAAGATCAGTACTGAACATCCTCACTGTAATAGTACAAGCCTCCCATAGCAATGAATATTTTGGTTCAGGCATTTGATCAATAATCTTACTAAAGAAGGAGCCATTTTCATTGTTACTGTGCACGGCTGTTAAAATTAGGTCTGCTTGTCTAGGACTCGGATCTCCTGGTTTACAATCCCTAACATCAAAGTCGAATCGCGAAGGCGAGCCTATAATGAAGCAAATTCATTAAACAACAACTGGTACCGTTATAGGAAGCGCCATAAACTGGAAAGTCTTGACCGATTCGAAAGATCATTCAATGTAGTTGAAGAAACTGACATTGGTAATTGTTTTGTCACCTAAGGGAAACTCAATAAAAATTCATAACTGTCTCAATGTAATCTTGTCACTTCATTTTTATTTTGATTGCCTGAATACTTAAGTTAAGGACCATTTCCAATTGCTCCTTTCGCCTGCAGAAACGAACAACAATTGCACGATAAGCCACAAAAAATTAATAGCTTCGATAAATAACAGATAAACCCAAAATAACGAAACTCAGCCCCATGGATAAAGAAGACCGTTTTCACACAGCAAAACAACAAAACTAGAGCAAACATGTATAGCCGGATTCGAAAAGGTAACCAAGCATCCCAATGGGTTCTATACCGATCATAACTAGAGACGGCTTTTTTTTCTTTTTCTCTTTTTGTTTTTTTTTTCTTTTTTGCCTTTTTTTTTTTTGTTTTCTTTCCTCTGAGTCCTTCCCTAACCGGGGCTAAAAAATCGGAAATTACAAATGCAAGATAGGAATAACGACGTGATAGTAGTAGAAATGACCCCAGAAAAATCATATTCGTGAAGCAGAAACATAAATGTACTCCTATTAATGTGGAATATGTGACTTATTCGATCGAATAGGAATTGTCCATCATCCCATCATTCTTATCTTAGCGAAAAAAGAATTGATTTTGATCAAATCAATGCCATAGTTAGAGTTGTTTGCCTGTGGGCCTGTTTTTGTGTAAAGATTCACTAATGGAATCCCACTTACATTTTGATTTCGATTATATTTAGCATGGTGTAGAAATAGGATGATCTTACACAAACAAAACTCTCTCAAGTTGTATGGGTTCTCTATCCTCTAGAAAAGGTAATAAAATACTAAAATATCCTATGCCTATACTATTTCTATGCCTAAACTATAATAAACATCAATACCCTAGAATATAGTCCAACGTAAATATCCTATAATGAAATACTATGAATAATATATTCATTAGAATACTATGTTGATTATATATAATCACATAAGGAGATAATATTAATAACGGCGGATGCTTTTCATTCTCTTTTTTAAAACTTAAAATTTATCACTAGTGCATATGGTGTCCGTTACGGTAAAATGTCTAGGGAGTTCTAGAGTTTATTTATTCGAAGTATTCCTTTTTCATTAAAATCTGGTGGATAGGATCATGGCTTCTATTGATTGATACGAATATGAATAATTAATCTAAGCCATCGAATGATTTTTTATCTTCTTTTTGTCCTAGTTTTTCCTAGCATTTCTTCTATTTTCTTAATTGCATTCAATCCGTTGATTGAGAGGGTGAAGATAAAACTTAATCTTTCTATAACAAAAAATTGGAAACTGGAACCGTACTATCCCACTCTCCTCAGAAATAAATAAGAAGATCGAGTTAGTTCATTAGAGTGAGAATGAACGATAAGATTCATTCTATTTCGGACCAATCTCAGTACTAAACAAAGATTACGAGTGGCATGAACCAAAATACTTGTTTTGTGTTTGTTACGGACCGCAAATAACGCTTAATAACTTAATACTAAATGGTAAGACCAAGCAAGGGTTAGATTTCGATACAAGGAAAAAGGTTGTACAGCAAACTATCATAGCACAATGCAACATAGCAAAGAGTGGAGGAGTTATAATCGACGGACATAAATGATTACAAACATTTTCAAATAGAAGAGCAATCACACATTATCGAATGATTCGACGGACCAAATCAAATCCACAAAAACCCACTCAAATCATAGAATATACGAAGAAGAAGAACGTAATATATTTAGATTTAGGCCCAATCGTTATCTCTCATATCGCTGAATCAATCCATAAGTTGCTCTTGTTCTGCCAAAAAAACGATTAGTGCTTAGTTAGGGGGGATTCTCCAAATACAAGACAAGCCCAAGACCCAAGGAACAAGAATAGGTCCTACCATGTGACTTAGGATTAGACTTGGTTCGGTCCCATAGAATGAAACTATACTAACTAAAATATAATATATTAGGATAGGGCTATATAGGACTCGAAAACGCGTAGACCTTCTCGGTAATTAAAACAGATCAACTGATTCTGCGAAATGCTTCGACTGTTTGCAAAGACCAACATGCATTTTGTTGCATTGGGCTATTTCATCAACTGGTGTAAAGATAGTTAGTCCACCATATTTTTTCTTTCGAGAAGATAATGAGGATTGGTTCCATGTGCCTGAGGTATCGCATTTGTATTCTGATCTAGAGCAATACAAAAGTTGTTTCAAAAGAAGGGTTATCTTGACTTAGGCTGCTTCGGCCCTAGATCAACCTAAGGTTTAAATGGAATCTCTATCGCTCACCTTGCAACAGCTCGAATATGAGACTTATACACCTTAAAGTTCATGGACGAAAAGAGGTTATTTTGAGAGCCCTTATACTCATTATGCCTACATTGAATGCGGCTTGGTATGTACTCCTTATTCAACTACAAATCAATGGCGGGTTCTATTTGATTTGGCAAATGAATCGCGCATGATCGGACGAACCAAATATTTGTCAGGTATTGTTCTCTTGTTCCCTCGAACCTAGGAGGCTAAGACACCATGATGTCTCAATACGATCAATATGTTCGTTGCATAATAGGCTCCTTTGAAAGACATTGAGCGCGCGTGTGGTGTAAACGAGGGTGACCTCTACCAATGAGTATAGACCTTGTCATAGAATATTACATATAGATAATTTTTTGTCAAGATGGATATTCCATAATCCACATCATAGCTTCTATGATCTATTATTTATTACGCTTAACAGAACAGATTAGTATTGCTTAGAAATAATATTCCACCTAGAATCCCCGAGAAGTGATGGGTATTTTTGTGGTGTGTGATAAAGACTTACTTAACCTCCAGTGGTTAGAGTAATTGCTTCATACGGCTGGGAAACGAGTCATTGGCAAATCAATAGTCAGGGTAGAACTTATTAGATACCGGAAGAGTCGATGAACATGATATTTAATAAGTTTTTCTACCCATCTTCTTTTTTTTTTTCTCAGATTGACGTGATTGATGTCAATTGGACAGAATAAACATGTGGTGTAGTACTAAAGCACTTTTTAAAAACTTCTCTTTATTATGTGGATGTATTGAATTCTTGACTAGTCGGAAATAACATTGAAAGACTTCTATCGTGTCCTAGTCGTCTGAGAGATAGATTGCCTTCAATTGCTTGTCTCTTACCCTCAGCTCTACTCAAGTAGACTTCAGCTATTTCAAGAGCTGTTGAGCTTCTTGCGATTAAGTCCAGTGACTTATTTCCGCATCATTGCCTAAAATGCGGATATATTATTAACTATTCTAGCGAAAAACCCATCAGAGCCACAGTTAACCATTGGTTCGTTTGTTGAGGCCGTATTCTCAAAAGACCTATATCTCCAGCGTGGGACAATAGTGGGGCGTGGTGTGGCTAATACGCCCAATTTGCACTATTAGTAGATAAACTTATTTCTTTCACTCTGAGTCACAGAATAATTCGATTAGGAGTCAGTACACAAAGATGTTAAGGTCTCATTTCTTCAATTTGCCTCATATTTCTAAGTCATAGCTTCGCGGTAGCTTCATCGATGTTACCTACTAAATACAAAGGCCCTGCTCGGGAAGACTGTCTAAGTCTCAGGAAAGGAATCAGTTTGAAACCCCCTAATTGTTTCTGCAAAAGACAAATATTTTCCTGGAGAACCAGTAATACTTCTGCCACGAAGAAGGGTTGTGATAAGAAACGCCGATTTTTAGTGCTATTGCTACAGTTAAACGCACTTATTCGGATAATTGTCCAACCCAGAACTCCCCCCCAGCTATAAGTCTCTGAGTTCTTTGTTCAACGTTGTGAAGTTTGCTTAACTCTTTGCGCAGTTTCATAAGGTTCCTCGCCAACGATCCGAGCGTTTTGTTGTAACATAGTTGACGTTGAATCTAAGGATCCACTGCTGGATAAATACCTTTGGCAGCCTAATAATCCTTGAGAATGACGGGTAGCGTAGCATCCTCTAAATGTATTGCCAAATGTCGTCAGGCGAGCAGGGTTCGGTCAAATCGGCCGGGGTACATACAACGCTTGGATCGAAGTTTATAGAGCCCTCTTTGGTAGAGATTCATTTCTTGCAAAGAACCCAGTTCTGTACTAAGGGTTAGGTTGATAACCCCCTGCAGAAGAAGGAATTCTCCCAATAAGGCGGATACTTCTGATCTGCTTGGACGAAACGAAAGATATTGTCGATGAATAGAAGTACGTCTTGTTCATAACATCCCGCCTATTCCGCACAATAGTTCGGGGCAGTCAAACCAACTCTCATACGAGCTCCGGGCGGTTATTCATTTAGCACCAGGAGACTAGAGTACTTTGCTTCTGCAATATTTTTTTTCATTAATACTCCGGATTCTTTCATTCCATGTAAAGATCATTACTTCACGAGTACGTTAGCTACTCCGCAAAATTAAGATACGCCTCAAGAGCTTTGGCAATGGTGTGATCAATTCCATGATGAGTACTGTGTTTGCATCACTCCAGCTCCTCCAAATAGTACGATATTTTTCTCCACGGCCGATAAGGGCCACTAAAAGATCAACTACTTTAAGTTCCTGTTTCAAAGATTGATAATTTCGTTCCTCTAACTGATAAAGGGAAGGTGCAGGTCTATGAATAGGAGATGTTGTGCTAGTATCTACAGGACCTAAAAATTATCAACAGGCTCCCCAAGAAGAACGGTTTTGAAAATTCGTCCTGGAGGGTAGCCTCCACCGACTGGAACGTTAGAGGAGCTCCGTGGCAATCACTTCCATTCCTCTCATCAGCCATCTGTGCACTCTAGCCTGTACAGCACCTAACGATTTTTCCTAATAATTGTTGCTACCTCACAAGTCACATAATTTGCTGACCGATAGTATCTAGACCCTTAACTACCAAAGCGTTTATTAAATATTAGGCATCTTGCCGGAGGAAAAAACAAATCCAGTACTGGGGCAATAATTTGAGCGATACGCCCTAGAGTTGTGTTCTTAAAGTGTGAAACCGCAGGACTAGAAGGGGTAAGGTTGGGTAGGATTGATTCTCATAAGTATTATTAAAGTAAGTATGTCGAAAGTTTTTTTGAATAGCGCAATGCCAAGGTCGAAAATAAATGACCGATAGCAAGTTGATCGGTTATCAATAAGAAATATAACAGGGAGTTAGCACTTGATTTTAGTTGGTACCACCCAAACCCGAATAACGATTCAATAGTTTTACTCATTCAATGAGGAAATTTGTCAAGTTCAGCCAATTCTATTTTTTTTTTTTTTTTTGACTTCTTTTTTCAAACGAAATATTAAGTACATGAAATCACGAGGTAAGTCTCTTTCATTTCTCTATCATTATAGAAAAACCATCCGTACGTATTAGATTATATATCTATAGAATTCGAACCCCGCAACTCCATTGATGATTCATTATTTCGATCTAATTGGCCATTGTTCTTTTTTTTTTTTTGAATAGATATTGGATTTCTCAGCCTCCTATCTATCTTATCCTCTTATTTAGGCTGAATTATGCCATATTTTAACATCTCGGATTTACATTATACAACATATATCACTGTCAAGGAGGAATTTTTCTTAGTATTTAGATTCAAAATAAGAAGGAGATCCATTTGATTTATGTAAACTTGCCAAAACAACAGTGGGGTTGGGTGGCGACATATATATCAAAGAGTATACAATAATGATGTAAAATTTGAGAATCAAATAACAGGTCTAATAATGAACCATTCCATTTTAACAACATTGAAATTAGTGATAATATTAGGTTATATTTTTGTTCTCTTTTTTTTGAAAAATTTTTGTCAAGTTTATTCACGATAATCCTATATCGATGTAGACATTGTCGTTGTGAGAATTCTTAATTATGATTGAGTTGTAGGGAAGGGGACGTATATGTCACCACAAACCAGATGACCTAAGCAAGTGTTGGATTTAAAGCTGGTTGTTTAAGATTACAAAGTGAATTATTATACTCCGATACGAAAGCAAAGCTACGTGATTATATTCGGCAGCATTCCGAGACTCATCAACCTGGAGTTCCGCCCGCAAGAAAGAGGGCTGCGGTTAGCTGGCCCGAATTTCCTACTGGTACATGGACACTGTGACAACGGTGGAATGATGGATCTCCCCTTACCAGTCTTGATCGTTACAAAGGCGATGCTACCACATCGAGGCCGTTGTTGGGGAGGAAAATCAATATATTGCCTATTGTATAGCTTATCCTTTAGACCTTTTTGAAGAAGGTTCGTTACTAACATGTTACTCCAGTGGGGGTAATGTATTTGGTTTCAAAGCTTACGAGCTCTGGGCGTCTGGAGGATCTGGCGAAATTTCCACACTTTTTCATTCCAATAAAAACTTTCAGGCCCGAATCCACGGCATTCAGGTGAAAGGAGAAGATTGACAGTATGGTAGTCCCATATTGGGATGTAGCTATCTATAACCAAAATTGGGATTATCTGCCAAAAAAAACGTAGAGCGGTTATGAATGTCTACGTGGTGGACTTGATTTACCAAAGATATGCGATTGAAAACGTGAACTCCACCGGGCCCATTTATGCGTGGAGAGATCGTTCTTATTTTGCGCCGAAAGCAATTTTTAAAGCGCAGGCGACGAAACAGGTGAACTCAAGGACATTACCTGGAATGCTACTGCGGGTACTGTGAGAAATGATTGAAAAAGGCCCATAGTGCCAGAGACTTAGGAGTTCCTTGTAATGCATGACTATTAATGGTGGATTCACTGCAAATACCCTAGCTTGGCTCATATTGCCGTGACAACGGCCTACTTCTTAACCTCCATCGCGCAATGCAATGAAGTTATTGATAGACAGAGAAATCCCTGGTATGCATTTCCGCTTGTACTATAAAGCATTACGTATGTCTGGTGGAGATCATATTCACGCCGGTACAGTAGGTAGGTAAAATGAGGGGAACGTGAGATGACTTTAGGTTTCGTTGATTTATTACGTGCTGATTATACGAAAAAAAGACCGAGAAAGTCGCGGGTATATTTTCTTCAAGCAAGATTGGGGTCTCTATGCCAGGTGTTCTGCCCGTGGCTTAGGGGATGGTATTCAGTTTGGCATATGCGTCTCTGACCGAAATCTTTTGGGGATGGATTCAGTATACAGTATTGGCTGGAGGAAGGACCTTAGGACACACTTGGGGAATGCCCCCTGGTTTTGACAGTAGTAAATAGGGTGGCCTTTAGAGGCGGAATGTGTACAAGCTCGTAGAGGGAAGTGATCTTGTCGTGAAGCGTAATTGAAATTATCCGTGTGAAGCTAGTCAATGGAGCCCTGAACTAGCCGCTGCATTGTGAAGTATGGAAAGAGATCAAATCGAATTCGAACCAGTAGCTAGATACGCTAGAATAAAGAGAAAAAGTAGTAGTGGCAAATTCAGTAATTACTGTTTGTTCTCCTAATTGATTGCAATTAAAGTCGGACCAATCTTGGGCCTAAAAAAAGATTGAGGCCGATTGCCGAATAAAAAAAAAAGAAGGATGCATTCTTATACTATGTATTTGAATATATCTTTTATATGTACAGATGTACAGATCTTACCTATATATACAGATAAGATCGAAAGATCTCCATAAAAACTCAATATTCTATTGTTTGTTGTTGGATCCATATGAATGGTTAATTATGGATCCTTGGGATTGGTGGACTTTTTTCATTCTCCTAGCTTTCAGGCATTTTAGATCAAGCAAAGGGAAAGCCTCTCTTACCCATCTATATATTGTCTGTTTCGTTCCATGTTTAATAGAAACTTAATTATTTGATTATACGAACACAAATTCTTTATTCTTTATTTATAGGAAATAACAACAACTATCTCTATTTTCGATGAGAATTGACATCACATGGAGAAAGAAAGTGATTGTCTTCTATTTTAAAATTGAGAAAAAAGATTCTATCAATATATATTGACAGTGATACCTCGGCGCTTCCCAACAAAAGGGAATCATTTTCCTTTCTATCTTGATTTCTTATCAGAATGAAGCATACGAATCTAATCCTATAATTAGGATTGTTAATTAATACGAGTAAGTATTGAAAAACGAGTAAGTAGTTGAAAGAAATGATTATCCATCGAATGTATTGTATTTCAATCAAATAGGGGGTAAGAAAAGACTCTATGGGAACATGGTGGTTCCGTTCGATGTTGTCTAACGATAAGTTAAACATAGGTGTGGGCTAAGTAAATCAATGGATAGTCTTGATGGTAAATTGGACATAACATTAAAGTGAACAACCTATTCTAACGATACGAAGAAAAAGATTCCTAGTTGGAATCCATAGTGGTAATTAAGTTTCACTATGTTATTCTTTATTTGAAAGCAGGAATTTGGATTTGATCTCGCTCTGATGACCGTTTTTAGTTGGGATATAATGGTGACAGTTACTCTGTATATTTTGATATTGAAAATCATCTTTTTTGAGGTTGACAATGATAGTTTCTTTTCTGAGTGAACTAGAAAAAAAAACTTTCTAGTTATTTGAGTATGGTGTATAAGAAAAAGAACACTACTATTATCATTACATGTATGTACATCAAGTCCTAGTTGGAATATCACATTATAGTTGCTTGATAGTTTCTTCGTTTTTGAGTCAGTATTATAGTTTCTATTTCGGGTAGTACCAACAATCCAGTTGACAGTTACTTTTATAACTTCATTTGTACTGAAAATAGAAATAGTATTTCGAGCGGTAGGTCTAGTAAAAGAACTAGAAAATTTCAATGATTTCCATGAAGAAGTAGAATCAGATTTCCATGAAGAAGTAGAATCAGATTTCATGAAGAAGTAGAATCAGATTTCATGAAGAAGTAGAATCAGATTTCATGAAGAAGTAGAATCAGATTTCCATGAAGAAGTAGAATCAGATTTCCATGAAGAAGTAGAATCAGATTTCCATGAAGAAGTAGAATCAGATTTCCATGAAGAAGTAGAATCAGATTTCCATGAAGAAGTAGAATCAGATTTCCATGAAGAGTAGAATCAGATTTCCATGAAGAAGTAGAATCCAATGATTCAATATAAATCAAAATACAAACATTTATGGGTTCAATGCGAAAAAAACAAAAATTGTTATGGATTAATTAATAAAACATTTTTAGTCAAAATGAATATTTGTGAACAGTGTGGATATCATTTGAAAATGAGTAGTTTCAGATAGAATTGAACTTTCGATTGATCCCGGAACTTGGGATCCTCTGGATAAAGATATGATATCTATGACCCCATTGAATTTTCGTTCAAGCGGAACCTTATGGGATCGATCATTTTTATCAAAGAGGAACAGGTTTAGCTGATGCTAATTTCAAACATTCAATAGGTCAAATAAATGGTATTCCGTAGCAATTGGCGTTATGGATTTTCAGTTATGGGAGGTAGTATGGGATCCGTAGTAGGCGAGAAAATTACTCGTTTTGATCGAGTATGCTACTAATCGATCTCTACCTGTCATTATTGTGTGTGCTTCTGGAGGAGCACGCATGCCAAAGAAGTTTGAGCTGATGCAAATGGCTAAAATATCTTCTGCTTCATCTACTTATCAATCAGATAAAAAGTTATTCTATGTATCAATTCTACATCTCCTACAACGGTGGAGTACACCAGTTTTGGTATGTTGGGGGGATATCATTATTGCTGAACCTAACGCCTACATTGCATTTGCGGGTAAAAGAGTAATGAACAAGACCATTAAAAAAGTTATCCTGAATGGTTCACCAGTGTCCTGAGTATTTATCTCATAAAGGGTTATTCGACCCATATTACCCACGTAATCTTTTAAAAAGGGGTTCTGGGTGATTATTTTCAGCTCCACGGTTTCTTTCCCTTGAATCCAGTTTCAAAAATTAAAAGTATAGCATAGAGTCAGTTATTTTATTTGTAGCGAACAAGTATTTAATTCGTCGTAATCGGTTGTTTTCTTTGGTGTTTTGGACCCATTTAAGTTCTCCTTTTAATAGAGACCGAGGTTTCGGATAATTTTTTATTTCATTTTATTATATTTTATTATTCTTTATTTTTATTTTATTATTTATAATTATAATTATAATATAAATAATATAATAATAATAATATAAAAATTTTTTAGAATATTTAGAATATAGAATATATAGTTTTCTATCTAATCATTTTCTATCTAATCATATAGAATTATAGTTTGATATACGTATTACTTATAAATAAATAATATTTATTATAATTTTTTATAATATATTTATAATATAATAATGGCTTGATATTATTATAATGATACTTTTGCTCTTACTTATAGAGATGATATATACAGTAATAGATATTCAAAGAAGAATTATCTTTCTAATGATATAAATTTAAACAGATAGAATCTTAAATTGAGGCCCTATTCTTTAAGACAGATCCCAACGTACCCTCTATTTTTTGCCTTTAGTGGGCCTATATTTCCTCCGGCAATTGCAATGGTTCCTTATTTCTTCCTGTCCAAAAAATAAGATTGTCTAGACCCAGGACCGAATCTTATCAATTTATTTCAACACTGGATGATAATACAGATATTTATCTCGTGTAATATGGTATGATATGTGGCTCTTTCCGAACACACAAATGAAAGAACTGTTATGCCGGCTATATGATATCGCATAAAGCAGTATATGTGAACAGCTGTTCAAATGGATTATTGAATATTTTAAATAGAAAGTCATGTATCTACCAATTACTCCTAATGTTTCCATCAATCGTGATAGTTGATGAAAGTTACTTCGGGATCAAGAAAGGTAAAGTAAAATTTATTTGGGTTATTCGCTCAATTCCAATCGAATGCAACTGGATCTAGTATAGTATGAATTGGCGATCAGAACATCTATGGATAGAACTTATAACGGGGTCTCGAAAACGAGTAATTTTTGCTGGGTCCTTTAGTCCTTTTTTTAGGTTCACTAGGATTCTTAGTGGTTGGAACTTCCAGTTATCTTGGTAGGAATTTGATATCCGTATTTTCCATCTCAGCAAATCATTTTTTTTCCACAAGGGATCGTGATGTCTTTCTACGGGATCGCGGGTCTATTCATTAGCTCGTATTTGTGGTGCCAACATTTCCGTGGAATTAGTAGCGGTTATGACCGATTCGATAGAAAAGAAGGAATAGTGTGTATTTTTCGCTGGGGATTTCCTGGATAAATCGTCGCATCTTCCTTCGCTTCTTTATGAGAGATATCCAATCAATCAGATAGAGGTTAAAGAGGGTCTTTATCCTCGTCGTGTCCTTTATATGGAAATCAGAAGCCAAGGAGCCATTCCCTTGACTCGTACTGATGAAATTTTACTCCACGAGAAATTGAACAAAAAGCTGCCGAATTGGCCTATTTCTTGCGCGTACCAATTGAAGTATTTTGAAACGAACTGAAGTGAAGAATAAAATGAAGAATAAATATTTTCTCAAGATGGGGAAGGAACTTGAAACCTATCCGAACATGTATTTCGTAATACAGAATTCATCTTTTAGGCCCCAGAAATTTGGAATTGATACCCTTTTCTGGTTAGACGGTGAAACATTTCGAAAGAATTAATTGATCCAGGGGAGTTTTTTCGTCTCGACACTCATTCTTTACTTCACAGTGCGTTTTTCGAGTATTCATCGAAAGGACAAATGAAAATAAAATTGGTTCAAAGTTTGCCCCATTGCGAATATCCGAATAATATTTATTTCTTTTTTTTCTCATTTTCATCCGAAAAGGACTCTTATTCTATGTCTATATTCCTTCTAATTAAATAAAAAAATAAAATTATACACAATAATAGGAAAGGAATAGCCCATAGTCATACCTGGTTATACAACTCGTGCTCACAGAATATCCTATTCAGATAGAGTCAACGAATGAAGCAGGTTCATTAACAATTCAATCACAGAAAAAAAAAATGAAAAAAAAAGAAAGCATTGGCCTCCCTCCCTAGCTCGCATCTATAGTTTTTTGCCCTGTGGTCTCTTTCCTCCATTTAATAATGTCTGGACCTTGGGTTACTATTGGTGGAATCGCAGGCAATCCGAAAATTTTTTGAATCATATTCAAGAGAAAACGTTCTTGGAAAGATCATAAATAAAGAACTATTTCTATTGGACACATTTAAAGGAGTACCCGAACGCATATACAAAAACTTCATAGAAGGAAGACCAAGGAAACAATACAATTAGTCAAAGCACACAATGAATATGTCTCCAATATCATTTTGCATTTCCTCGACAATATAATCTGTTTCGCTCTTCTACGTGGTTATTTTTATTCTGAGTAATGAAGAACTCGTCATTCTTAATTCTTGGGTTCAGGAATTCCTCTCTAACTTACAGTGACACAATAAAAGCTTTTTCTATTCTTTCGTACTGATTTAATGCTCGGATTCACCTCGACCATTGGTTGGGAACTAATGTATCGTTCGGTCTACAACTTTTTGATGGCTCTACGATCAAATTTATCTTGTCTGTGTATTCCACTGTTTCCAGTTATTCTAGATACAATTGTGAAATATGGATCTTCCTTTTTTAATCGTGTATCTCCTTCGCTTTAGTAATTTATCATTCAATGAATGAATAACGAACGCATTTTGATCTTATTATATCAATCAAATCCGAATCTTTCTTCGTGTATAAAGAAAGCATTTTCAATTTTACTTAGTCTTTTATACTTTTATCTGTTCAAGGTATTCGTCCTATATGCCAGTACAATTATTCAGTCCAATGACAGAACTCGTGTATGGGAACTATACACTACCTATCTAATTTATTTAGAAATCCGGGATCAATGATTGGCCATGCAAATAAAAATACTTTTGTCTTGGTAAATGAAGAGATGACTCGATTCCATGCTGTATCGATCATTATACTGTAATAACTCGGGCATCCTATTTCCAATTCATAGCCCCTTTTTGCGCAAGCAAGGGTTATGCAACCCGCGGATAAGCAACGGACGAAATTGTATGGTGCAATTGCTTTAGCTATTAAACCCGTGGATATGAAGTTCCTCAAGCTGTGCTTCCTGATACGTATTTGCAGCAGTTGTTCGATACCTTATGATAAGCAACTGAAACAAGTTCTTTGCTATTTAAAAAGGGGACTTTGATGTGGGGGCTGTTTCTCATTTTACCCACGGATGCGAATTAGCCCCCCTTGATCGTATTTGTTGTTCTTTTTTTTTTTTTTTTTTTTTTTTTTTTGGTTTTTTTTTTTTTTTGTTTTTTTTTTTTTTTTTTTTTTTTTTTTTTTTTTTTGTTCTCCTGAGTTGAAAGAAAAAGATCGGAATCTGTCTTTTCAGAGTTATCGTCCCCCAATAAAAGAAATATTATTGTGATAGGTCCCCTGTTCCCGTCAGAAATTAGTGAACTCGTCTTTCCCTTCCATTTCCCCCGACCCTGCCGACGCAAGAAAGACGTTTCACTTCGTAAAATACCCATATACGTAGGTGGACGCGTAGGGGTCCGATTTATCCTGAGGGTACAAAGTAACAATACGTCTATAATGCTACATCAGCAGGTATATTGAAGCAGCATAGTACGTAAATAAAAGGGGATATGCAATACCATAGTTGATGCATCGGATTGACATCAAGTGGTTGTATTATACCTCCAGGACCGACCTTCTTGTTTCAGAGGGTGAATCCATCAAGCTTGATCCCCTCTTAACAATCAATCCCAATGTGGTGATGCTTTGGTCAGGGAGATGCAGAAATAGTGCTTCAAGACCATTACGGGTCCACGTCTTTGTTCTTCTTGGCATCTGTTATTTGGCACAAGTTATTTTTGGTTCTTAAAAAGAAACAGTTTTAAACTGGTCAATTGTACAAATGAATTTCTAGGTGCCGAGATTCCTTAACATCAAGTTGGTAAAAAGCGCGCCGCATTTTTTGATCCTACATATTATGACAAAAAGTCCTGTAAACCTTTTTGGTGTCTTTGTTTAGACTTTTTTTTTTTTTTTTTTTCGTTTTGGCGGGATGTCTGGAATTCATTACTTGATCCTATTCTTAGTAATAGACAATAGACCATACAAAAAGAGAATACAGAGCAAGGATGGGAAAATGACAGAAAGAACTCCTTTAGGCGGGAGTACTATTCTTACGAGTCTTCTATTCTACCCAAGAAAAGGGCGGAACATCCTTTTCTTTTGTCCGTCTAATATCGAAATAATAGTATTTTGTTCTCCTGTTCGTCAAAGATTACCTTCCTTCTTTTCCGGTCCCACACCACAACTCTTTTGGTTAGGATTCTTAGGAAGTTGTGGACCACAAAAAGAGATCAAGGATAGTGTACTAATTTGATTGAGCAAATATAACTTCTTCAATTAACTTTAACTTTAAACTTAGAGAAATTTTCAAGAGAAAAAAAAAAAAACTTACAAAAAAATTTTCCCCACAAATTATATTAAGAGTTTTTAGAGTCATTTCATTTAGTTTATTATAACATGATAGTAGTTTTTACGTATAGAAATGATTTGCAGGATGTCTCATGCGTAGAAATCTATCATAATATTGTATTTTCAGAATCCATTGATTACTCTTTTCTTGTTTCTTCATAAGATTAATATTATGGAGGAAAGGCAGAACAGAGCTATTATCAACATAGATTCAATTCTTCACAACATTATTACGAAACCAAAGATAGAGTGGTTTGAAACATCAGAGCAAAGGTCCGTTTTGTCATTTCATTTCTACGAATATAATATTTTGATTAGGTTGACTGGCCACTTTGTATGTTATGAATAGATCAAAATTCTTCCTACTTCCTATAGAGGAAAGAACTCAACGGGACTTACCCTCCTTTGTCTAATAAGGCGATAAGGGTCCTTTAGTTCTTCTTACTCTTTCCCATGTCGACAATCCGGTTTATCCGATTACTAGAGAATGAAACCCAACCCAGAATATGAAACCGTAAAAGAAAACACCTATTAAACCGATCACAGGAATACCAGTTACAGTACCAACCAGCAAAGAGGAATCCTTCCATCGTATCGGCCATTTCCCCTACTTTCCTCCACATTTTCTCAATGGGCATGCTAAGACAACAGTCATGGATATTATGGGATGGTATCTTGCCGAATGGTAAGAGAATTCCTAGATTCCTTTCTCTTTCTTTCACATTGAAGAAATTAATTGGAACATACACAGCAAGTTACAAATAGTAATAAACCCCATTATCGACCTGTTACATTCATTCAACATTTGTTCATTCGGGTTTTGATTGTGTCATAGCTCTAGAATTAAAATTTAAAGGTTTATCGTTTGGATGAACTGCCATTGGCTGATATTGACCCCAAAAAGAACGTAGGTACCGCTCGTCCTGAACAGCCCCCCCATCGCACTGTAAAAATTGGATGGTTCGACTATGGGTCATTGGGGGCCTCCTAAAAGGATTTACTAAATCATCAAGTTGTTCCAAGAATCAAAACGGCCGGTTATCAATGGAATACCTTTTGTCGTCTCTTCTGTGAAATCCTCGTTGGCCGAGGACTTCCAAACACGTCGTATCTAAACCCCCGTACTGAGAATACCCACCCGCAATGAATAGGAAGGTATAGTAATGCTATTAATTACCCATTATGAATCACTGGTACTAAATATCAGCAAAATATATTTCTCCGTGCTCCAGACATTCTGAGCGTCCACAAATTTTTGTACATTCAAAAGGGAATAGATTCCTTGAAAGATGGGATCAGTAACCAAATCGAATGATCCTCAATCAAACACTCACTCGTCCTCGTAAGATGGATACCACTCCTCGATGACCGGCTTGTTAGATCTGGAACATTCAGACCTATAAGTAGAGTATCAAAGAGTGAAGTACTCATACAGGACACCTTGGTGTCTAATCTAAAGGACCAGATTACACAATAAGAACTACGGAATCACTATGCTATAAGAGTCCATTATAAGACATCATCAAACATTTAGCATTTCAAAAGCGAATCAATATTAAACTCCTTCTCCAATGAAGAATTTGTACATGTCCCTAGGGTCCCCCAACGAATAGTTATGAGATCAGTACATCATCATATGGATGGGTATACAGACCCAGTTCTATCAATAACTTGATGTCCTCTCGAGTACTTATGATGAGAATTATTTAGGGTTGTATTTTAAAGGGAATTGGGTCTCATATCGTGATAGCGATTTTAGATCTCATGATCTATATTATATATATAATATAATATGATATACTTACATGATTGGCTTGTATGACACCTATGTGAGTATATATATATACTCCAATGTTGTCATTTACTCACTGATTGGCTTGTATGACACCTTGACTAGCAATCTCCCAATTGACATTAAAGCCAACCACTATATGTTTGCATCCCCCATTAGAACGTTGAATGCTTTAAAAGACAATCTTAGACAATTAGCCTTTGTTAGTGGTCTGTGATATTATCTTTGGAAGAAATTCTTTCCATACTATATCTCTCGTGCCATGATTCTCTATTAAGTGGGAATCTCCTCATAATAGTTCTTCAGGAGTATTTGGGGACATACTCTAGAAAGCGCGATAGCTAATGTCTCTTCGCTTACCCGCCTGGCGTAG